>JAJQOW010001821.1:0-32514 GCA_037975125.1 Latrodectus hesperus | reverse complement strand
TAATGTGAAATTTATCTGTTTTATATTACCTTCTTTATTAATCTGTTATATAAACACATAAGTAACCCCTAGAGAGCGTGTCCCCAAGGTGGTGGGCAGGGGAACACCTCCACTGGTTTTCCAGTGGGTGGTGGAAGGGACTTAAATACCTTCCGTGGATCAACAGGCAGAAGTCCAACCTCCCGAGGCAATGGCAAACCCCTTTATGACAAGTGCAATGGTTTCCAGTCTTAATGCGTCCGGAGGAGTTAAACCGATGCATTCTGCAGTCCGGGATTGCATTGGGAAGTATGCTACAAGGATATTGAATATTCTACAACTCAACATCAACGGCACACAGATAAAATCTGAACCTGTCTGGTTCTCAAAAACAACAGGAGCTCCACTGGGTCCGAGGCATCTCTGATGCCTCGACCTTCTTCAGCATCAACCCCAACTGCTGCCTGACACCCTTTATGACATGGAAAAAGCTGAAGATGTGGCCAGGGCAGGGCTCCATGCCTTTGGTCCCATATGACTTGTCTTTCTTACATTTTTTTCATTTTGTACTTTTCACACGACAACAAAAACAACACAACAAGCACATAAATATTACATTTCGCAAATCATGGCTTTTCTAGGGTAGAACTATGGTAAATATTCGCAACTACGAGGGAAAACGTAGGTAGGTTGGTTATGGCGGATACTTTTGAAGGTCTATACTAAGATGCTGGTAGCTCACATTGAAGAAGATATTTGGAGATGATTTATAGTCAATTGACTAACATTATTTAAGAAAAGTCGACTGAAGTCTTTTTTGAATCGGTGAACACTAAGAGGTATGTCTTCATATGAGCAGATAATTCGGATTAACAAAATTTGTGATAGAGGACAGTTCAAGGATTTTAGATGTTACAAATTTCATTTTTTATATCATTAAAATTTTTTATATAGTCGTATATAAATTCGCTGCAAGCAAGAATTTTAATATCCGGATTTGAGGATAGTTCAAATATCCAAGAGAATGATAATGCTCCTATTCCTAATTGGTTCCTCAGATTTTCTTATAAAAGACAGTCTAAGAAAATATGATCTATGGTTTCAGATTCAGCTCATCGACAGCGTTCTGTATGCCAGAGATTAAATCTAAATAGAACCGAATTGGTAGGGAAAGATCTTGTTCTAACTCTAGACAGCCGTACGTCTTCCAGTCGGGGTTTCGTTAATAGTCTATGGTTTTTGCGAATAGACGTCAGATGAGTGAACGCTTCAGCATATTTTCTATTTTTCCATTGATTATTCTTTCCTTAAAGAAAAAATTCCTAATATGTTGTTCTAGAACTCCGGGAGAAATGGATCGTATAGCATATTTACGATGAAAAAAGTTGGCTAATTAAAAGCCTGTATTTTTACATATCGCAAAATGCGATATATTTACAAAAATAAGTGCTTTTGATCGACTGAATTTTGCCATTGTAATTGCGAAAATTTTTCTGAATTCCGCCATAATAACAGCAAGTTCATTTTCACTGGTGATATCATATGATTGATCACTTTCAGAAAAAACCGTCTCCACGAAATATGGATCTGGAAAAAAAATTGAAAAAATTCAGTGGATGCAATATCTTTTAACTAAAAATATAATTTTTTAAATAAAAAAATGGAAAAAAGTTGGTAAGAGAAAAGTAGCAACAGAAAAGAAAATATTTTGATGGATTTGCAATTTATTTGGAAATGCAACAGCCAAGCTTCGCGATGATTAGAAGCACGTTGTTATTCTACTAACAGAGTACACTCTAAAAAAAAAAGCACTGTAATTTTACAGCAAAATGTGCTGGCGTTTTGGGCGCCAGTACAATATGCTGTAAATTTTACAGCATATTCGTAAAACTTTTACAGTTCTTTTTACTGTAATTTTTACAGCAGTTTTCACTGTAATTTTACAGCCCTTTTCACTGTAATTTTACAGCACTTTTAACTGTAATTTTTACAGCACTTTTTACTGTAATTTTTACAGCACTTTTTGTTATTTTTACAGCACTTTTTATTGTTATTTTTACAGCACTTTTTATTGTTATTTTTATAGCACATTTTACTATGCATTTTGCTGCATATTCTACAAAACCTACTGCAATAGCTATTTACAGCTATCATCATGTTTTGTAAAGATAACAGTAGAGTATAAATCAATTTTGAAAACACATTAGCTAATTTCCTAATTATGGGCCAACTATTATTAAGCAATTTTTTATATAATATACAACGTACAAAAACATAACTAATGTTATATTGCAGAAGATGTCATTTTTCAGAACATTTTGAGATCAATAGTTTAACTTTCAATACCTAACGAGATTGTTTAACTTTCTTACCTCAAAATCTTGGATCAAATCGTAACTTAATTGAATAGTTAAGAAGGTTGAATTTTTTATTACATATTTTTTTTAAAAAAATTAAGAAATAGCAGTTATATTGAATAAGATACAAAGCTTAGCATAAAATTGATTTTTGATATATCTGTGATTTTACAGATTTAGGAAAAAAAGAAACCTTACAAAACATTCCATTTTACTAAAAATGCCATAGGGGAATTAGTTAATGATGTAGTATTTTAATTATACTGTAAAGACAATAAAAGTTTTCTTTTTGATATTGCTTAAAGTAATTGATTTTTTTCTATTCTAATGTAAGCAAATAAAGATTCTGAGAAAAAAAGCAATATAGTTGACAATACACAAATAATTGTAAAGAATATTTTTATTTACATTTTAATAATTATAGCCATTTAAAGTTGTATAAAGTATTTAAAAGTGACAAAAACATGTGCTTGGATTCCTTTCTTGACATATTTTTTAGATTTCGTTCCCAGCGAGGGATTAAAGTTGAACAAACAAGCACCTGAAAATCAAAAAAAAATAGTCATGAATAACTAATTTGAAATATCAAGAGCTGAATATTTCAGAGGAAAAGTAGTTTAATAGTTCAATAAAATATTTAGAATTTTTTATTGTTTTATATAATTGATTGAATTTCCCTAAAATATACTTCTCTTAATAGTTAACAAGGGGCGGTTACATTCATGCAATCCCATCATTTTGATGATAAAAATTATTTCAAGGGATTTTAGCAATTTTATGATAAGAATTTTTGGTAATGAAGGTCTCACTTTTTATAAAAATGATAAAATCTTTACTTCAATTAAATCATTCTAACTGATGTTTTCTATCTCGAGAAACTAATTTGTAATTGATTTAATTAAAAAAGAATATAGAATTGGTTTTATAAGGATTCATTTATGTTATTGAAAATTATATCCTCTGTAAAGCAAACCATAACACTTCCAATTATGAATTACAAATTTTTAGAAATAAAGTGCGAAATATGAACTTTATGCCCACATTTTAAAGATAACATACAAAAACCGATTTTAAGTTTAAAAAAAAATTTGTAGAGAATATGGAAACATTTCTTTTACATGCATATATATACAATTTAAAAACATTTTCATCGAAAATAAACAGAAAAATTAAAATGCTATAATGTGTCGAAGTAACAATAATTTATGAAATGACATTTTATAAAACATTTGCTTAAAACTGAATTTATTTAATTCGTAAATAGTTACCTCAAAAGTGAAATCTAAGTTGTCTTAGAGTGTGATCAAAGTTGTATTTCCCGCTAAGAAAACTTTAATTTCAATAAAAAATTACATGAAATAGTGCAAAATTAGGAAATATAAGAAAAATTTGCTGTTCATTGGGTCATATTTACGTCGTTATATACGTACTTAGAGATAAATAAAGAATACAATTGAAGTTGTATCAAAAAAGATATATTTAACTAAAACAATTTATTTAGATTTTCTTAGAATTTTATATATTCATATGATTTATTTTAAATAGAATGTAAGCAGAGTAAACAATTTTTGATGAGGTCAATAAATGTAACAACAAATTTTTGCTTTTGAGTTAAAACACTTCAAACCTTATGAAATATGTAAATAATACATACCACAAATTAATAGACATGGTGTGCAAGGTAAGTCTGTAATATCTTACTGCATCCTGAGAAGATGCGGAAATCTAAAACCAATAAACAAATTCCTGATTAATTTATTTATGATTAACTTTTATATTCATTTCTAAATTTCTTATTTATAATTTACTAAGCGGTAATTTTTTTAAAATAAAATTTTGAGTACTTTACTGCAGTACTTCTAAATATTTTTTCAAGTCTTCTCCAAAATCTGCTGATAGAAGAATAATAAACGCTCCAATATCCTCTTTTCCATCCAATTCCTCAATGGTTGAAAATTGTATTTTACAACCTCCAGGAGGAGAAGTTTTTAAGAAATTAACAATTCTTTTAATTTTGTTAGCTGATGCAAACTTAAGTCTTTCATTTAAATCTACAGCAGTTAAACACTTAAAATGGTCCAAAATGCTTTGCTTTAAAAATAAGCAAGGCCATCTTTTTTTAATGTGGAAATATCACTAAGTGTGTTAATATTTTTTCTTTGAAATGGAGTAGTCTCATATTAATTTTACAGCCTCTTCAATTATAACATCAAAAAACACACTGCATTTTGGCCTCTTGTCGGACATCACAATGAAGGATAAATAGAAAATTTTAGAAATACAAAAACACTCTCACTCTCCCAATACCTATTCTATCTTTCAAATATGGCTGAAGTCGGTAAGAAGAGGCTTTACTCTGAATAGTCTTACTACTAAAAGTTGTTTGTGATTATTCTATTTTTAAAACTTCCTTTACAAATCAAACATTTTCTTCATAAATTCTTATTTTCTCTAAACATAGGTATATTTAAAATTTTTTTAAAAAGTGTGACTATATTGGAAGGTAATATTTAATGTGCACAGTAGTATTAGAAAAATCATGAGCACAATATGTTTTAAATATGTTAAGGAAGAAAAAATTACAAAGTTTTCACTCATGTATTTGTTTCTTAATTATAATTTTAAATTAGCTTTTATTTTTATGAATTTCAGATTTCTTCACTAACATGAAAATAAATCATAAATAGCTCTACAAATTTTGCAATTTTTTTAATAAAATAAAGTTAAATTTGCAGTAATAATGTAATTTTTTTCAAAAAAAATGTGTTGCCAGAAATTTTGTTTTATAAATATCAAACTACCAACAAGATTTCCCAAACAGGTTTTTAATTAATTTTCTAATTAGTAATATAAATTTAAAAAATTAATCATGGTTATAAAATAATAAACTTTACATTTTCTAAATAAATCACCTTAATTCGAATAGTACTTCTTAATATGTATTTATAAATGGTTCTTATATATTTGTTATAAAATAATGATTTTAAAAAATAAATATTTTAAAAAACATTACATTTTCCATTGAAATGCATTTTTACATTTCATGCAAATTCTAAACACAAGACCATTTATTCTAATAAATATCATTAATTGTAATATTATTTTATTGAAAGAATTTACAAACATTTGTGCCTAAAAAATTATTATTTTAATGCATGTTACAAAATGGAATTGAATTAATGATAAAAATTAGAATGCAATTTAACAATGTATTAAAAATAAACATTTTTTAATAAAATTCTAATCAAAAAAATTATTAAAAATATAAAAATTATATTTAGTTAATATACAATAAATTATATCATTTTACAATGACAGAAAAATCAGGAATTTTCCACAACGAAATAAAATAGAAATTCCTTTAATATATTTAATAATATATATCTAAAAGAATATAACAATAGACGATTATTCATTTTTAGTTTCGAAAGAAATATAGCTAAGCAATTTTATAACAATGGAAGCACTAAAATACAATTCTAATTTCATCAAAAAATTGATAATTAAAATACTAATCAATTATGTTACCAAACTACTGTAAAATATTTTAAATATTAATAAAAAGTAAGTAAAAAATATTGACACTAAATTAAAACTAGTAAATATGATCGTTTGTAAATTCAGCTTAGAATTTTTTGAAATGTTCCGTCAAATTTATAAGAATTTATATATATCAAAGTTAGCTAATAACTTGCATAATAAACAATATGAAAAGTATACGTTACCTTATATTTGGTGGTTAAATTTCAATAAAACTTCAACTAAAGGAATAATTATTCTCAAAATATCACCAACTTCACTAAGCAAAAACAAGTGCAAATAAATGGCGAAATTAATTTGATTCATTTGTCACAGGAACAGAAGAAACTTTTATCCCGCAATTCAATGCGCATGCCCAGCAAACGATTTTCTGCGGCTGAATTTTACAGTAAAATTTACTGTAATCATTAGTGTTCCTATGATATCTATTTAAATAACAGTGATTTTTACTGTATTTCTTCCGTTTTTTTTACAGTGTATGAAAATTATTTTATGTACAGGGAATCAATTTTAAAGTTGACCTAAAAACTTAAAACGGAAGGAATTAATTCTGCTCTAATCAAGCAATATCATAGTGAAGAACATTACTAGCGGTCAATATTACAAAGAATTGTTGAAATAATTAAATTTTTATTATCAAAAGGTATGGCTTTTGTTTGGTAAAAACTAAACGCTTAGCTTCTCTCATACTGGGAACAAATGTTCCCAGTATGCATCCAATTGATGGCATGATTTGACTCACTTTTTGAAAAGCATATCGAAATAGTTGGCAATGTGACAGGCACTCGCAATGCGCAAATTATTTATCATCTACAATTGTATATGAATTTGTTGAATTAATGAGGAAAAAGTCTTGGGTGTCGTAATTAAAGAATTGAGAAATCCCAAGTATTTTTCAATTTTAGTCGATTAGATGTCCCTCATATATGAATAAGTTAATTTTAATTTTTGTGTACGTTGGTACTGATCATGAAACTGTTGAAAAGTTTAAATAAATTCATGCAAATTAATTGGTCCAAGTGTTTTAAATTATACAAGTTTTAGAAGATTAAGTCTGCATTAGAAAAAATTACCATATTGCCTCCAACATGGCGGCGAAATCTTCGGCTGTTCAAGCAAGAATTAAAAATATTAATCCCACTGCAGATTATGTACCATGTTTTGTTCATTCTTTGAATTTGTTTGGAATAAATGTTGCAAAATTCTCTACTGAAACTGTAAAAAAATTTTCTTTACTATAAGAATTATATAATTTTTTCAGTTTAAGTATATTAATGGGAGATTATATACGATTAATTAATTTTAAAGAAAGTAAATAAAAATTGTGGCTTTAAAATATCTTTTATGTACACGATGATGTGCTGATGCAAATTCTACTAAGATATTACGTAAAAACTTTGTTTTTAGGTTCTAAAATCTTTGAATTATTTGGCAGATACGAGGTGTGGCTATTAAATAACGAGACTGTTGTTGTAAAAAGTTTTATTCTTATTTTATACATAATTATTTATTATCGCCTTCATTGTACACTCCTTCTCTATCCCTGCAACACTCCATGCGAATTTTCCATTGTTGGAAACAGTGCTGGAAGTCATCTTTTGTCAACTCCTTCAGTACTCTTGCCGCTTTCTCTTTATCAGCTTCCACGGACTCAAATCTTGTTCCTTTTAATGCAGATTTCACCTTAGGGAACAGATAGAAGCCACATGGTGCCAGGTCTGGAGAGTAAGGTGGATGCTCTAACAGTGGGATGCTGTGTTTGGCCAGTTTTTGCGAGTTGCTTGTTGTTCAAACGTGAGAATTTTTGGCATCATTTTGGCGCACACTTTTTTCATGTTCAAACTGTCATGTAAAATTTGCCGTACACATTCTTTATCAATGTTTACAGTTTCAGCTATTGCACGAATACTCAATCGACGATCAGACCGAATCAAACTAGCAACTTTTTCGACATTTTCATCCGTTTTTGACGTTGAAGGGCGACCTGGCCGCGAATCATCTTTAAAACGTTTGAATCATTCAAAAACTCGTGCACGGGATAAACATTCACTGCCGTACATTTCTTTCAGTAAATTATAAGTTTCAGTAGCGGTTTTTCCAAGTTTGAAGTGAAATTTAACAACAATTCGTTGCTCTATTATTACACTAGCCATTTTTTCGCCAAAATAAAATAACAATGTTAACGGAAATGAAGGTTATTACTAAACCGTGTTACTTACGCAAATGAGGCTTAGAGCATTTTGAAGAGAAAGCTTCACACTAAACAGCTGACAGTCAATGGTGGACTATGCATGCGCACTTTTGCCGCCGCAGCGTCAGTCTCGTTATTTAATAGCCACACCTTGTAATCAAGGTCAAACTTACAGCTCCCGTCTAATTTAGGCTAAACCGGATCCTGTTCGGACATGTGCCTTGGCAGAATGAAACGCTATCACTAATACTCTGGTCTTAAAATTATATGAAAGCATCCTACATTATCAAATGCAAATGATTTAATATTATCTGTATTATAATTAAGAAAATACAATGCATTTTTTTCACAAAAGTATTTTTAAGCGTTTAATTTTTAAAAAAAAAACTTACCAGTAAAACATCATTTCTATCGCTAGATTTAAAGTCCTAGTGACTGCCCATATGATGACACAAAGTTAAGAGCCCCTATGACGATTAAGAATCCTACTAGGTGAAGAGCGTTTCCTTTGTAACTTCTAGAGTTGTAGATGGCCATCAGAATCGTACCCGCAGAAGCAGAATTCAATTGAAAAGACATTGTGCCATTTTGGTATCGAATTTTAAAATTGGGTATTGAAATTTAGAGACGCCATCTATATCTATGCTCAAGCATCAGCCAATGTAGTGATCGTTATGCTAACAATCCATGCTGATGCAAACATCGCACTTAGAGCTCATCATGGCTCTATACGTGTAGGTATCGTGATATGACAGCGTTCTTCTGAGCACTGTTGAATTACGAGAGATAGGTGTGGTACTTCTGCATGCACATCTGTAGGAGTGGGTACTTGATAGTTTTCTGGTTACCCTTGGAACACGTGAATATGGCTAACTATCTAAGTAAAGTCCTCTCGAAAGGCAATTCACGTAGTAAATATTAAATCTCCATCAATGGTTTAAGCTGCCTACAATGCGTTGTCAAAACGTTAAATTGCACGAGTTGATGCAAGATGTGTTGCAAAAAAGCCCATTTCCTGACTAATAGTCTGTGGTTTTAAGGTTTGGGTATCCCGACCTCACAAAAATGTCTTTCCTCTGGAGTGTTAATTATGGGAGAGCGTTGAGATTCGGAAAAGCTCTTCAGTATGGTCCTCAATAACCGTTCAATTCCATATGAACAGGACACTGGTTGAATTTAGAGCGATGCAAGTGGCAATATCTTGAAATGATAATTCACATTCTCGACAGGCAATGGTCCTACATTTAATGAATTCTGTCTCTTGGTAATCAGCATTACTTCTTCGTGTTCAATATTGGATATTCTGAGAAACTTCAAACTTTACAAAATTATTTCGGAATGCGAAACTAATTGCACAAGTTTTATTTTTGCAGTGCTTCAAATGACATTTGTCCTTACTGCGTTATTCAAATACGCTGAAATATTAATCATTAGCATCTTTACACTTCTTCATCTTTTATACACATTTGTCATTCGTAAGATCATTCCTTCCTGGCCCTGAAATTTTAATAATAAGTGTACACTAGTGATTATTAAATCAATTGAAAAATTTAAAAAAAATACTCCTTTTATCAATCGAGAATTTTTTATTATAAATACAATACAACTTTTATTATGAAAATAAGTTCTAACTTTTAAAAAATAGAGGTAAAATATGATAAAATAAAGTTTCATCGATTTATTTAAGATAATTATTTTAATTATTAACGTTTTGGTTAGTATCATATCATAATTCAAAGATATTTTTTTCATTGATGAATCATTTCAATAGCTTTATGTGAAAATTAAGTGAATCTTTTAACTCTAGGCTGAAATTATTTCATTAACAGTATGACAACTAAGATTATAAATGAAAATATTTTTATCACAAATCATTGCATAAGATGAATATGCATTTTTTCTCTTTGTTGTTGTTGAACCTTTTCAGGATTCTCAGATATATTTAAGCAGATAAAGTGAAAAGAGTCGTTCATGTATGAATTTGTAAATTTTTTCAATCAGCCTTCAGAGGAGGTATCAATTTTCAATCTATGTATTTGCAATCATTTTCAAGTGCAGCAATAAATTTCGTGGTGCTTTAAAAAGATAGGGATGATTCTCCAGATTTAAACTTATCTTCTTGTTTAAAAGTTGTTGAAGAAAATATTGTTTTACTTGGATGAATTACTTTTTTCTTCATTTAGGAACTTCCATGAGCAACGTAGTTATTCAGATTCAAAAAAGCAAATAGATTTTTTAAGGTAGGATATTTAGAACGAATTCAGATGATATCATCTCTCAAAGTCTTGATATAAATGAAATTTCCTTCAACATATTTTGATGGAGTGTAGTCATTGATACTTCCTGATGCATCCACAAGTAAATTCTCAACCTGCAGGCTTTTTAATTTTTTTAAAGGTGCTGCAGCTTTGCTTGAGTGAACTAAAATCTCTCTATTTCATCTAATATCCTTAATTTATAATAATCATTTCTTAAATAAGATAATGCGCAATTTTTTCTAATGAATTTGCTAAGCATTTTTCTCTGGTGCTTGGTTACTAGGTTTTCACTTTCCAGCATACAAGGGTTGAAAGTGATGGCACCGTTATATAGCTTGGTACCTAGTGAGGTTGATATCGTGACCTCAAAAGTAGGTGGAGCTTCGTAAGTTAGAAATCGGAATCTAGCAAAAGATCCCAGACTTTGCCGCTTCTAGAACCATCATTTCAAATGGTGGATATTACAACCAAATCACATTTTACTTACTCCAGCCACTATTAGTGAATACAACGGATCTTTAATTGGATCGGGATTCGAATTCATTACCTTCAGGTAACGAGAGCGACAAATAAGCAATCAGGCTACCGTGGTCACAAATGTTGTATTCACTGGCTGGATAATTCTTATAAATTAAACTACCCATTTTTTTTCTGGCTGGAAGTCCTTTTTTTCTGACTGGAAGTCCTTTTTTTATTATTTAATTCTATACCCCATTTCCCCCATTTTGACGAAGTGGAATGCCCTAACGTGGGACTAGGAGAAAACCGGTCCTGCAAGGGAAAAGCGAGGGGAGGGAGAAGAGAAGTGAAGAGAGAAGGAAAAAAGACAGAGGAGCTGCAGGACATCGCCGGAACTAGGGACCCGGTTGGTTTTGGGGAGTTCGACGCTTTATTGGAGACTTTGAAAAGTAAAGTTGAAGTTGATAAAAAAAAGGACTTCCAGCAAGAAAAAAAATGGGTAGTTTAATTTATAAGAATTATCCAGCCAGTGAATGCAACACAAACTAATTACAATAAAAAAATTTATTTATATTATATTAATTAGTTAAAATAATTACAATTGTATCCTGTACTTTCAGATTCATTCACATATTTTTTTTGACAGAAAGAAATGCCTAATTCGCAAAAAAGTAATCAACAGTTTTCAAAATAACATTATGAGATGTGCACAAGAATTTTAATCAGATTTAAATTATGATAAAGGAATACCTACTTATCTTTGCACGTAAGTGTATGCTAACGAAGCGTGTGTTGGAAAATTTTCATAGAAACATACTATGGTGTATAAAAAGTTGTTTCACCAGCAACCTAATCCAAAGTTGAGTTCCAGCAATTTAATGGAAGTAATATAGCAGAGTGGATTTCTTCAAGAGAGAGTGTGTAATACTTAAACTGAAATTCATGCATTGATAACATTGATTCAAGTGAGGGACTAAAGAATTTTACATTAAAAAAGGATATTTTATTCTAGAAAACTTCTATTAAAGTCATTTTAAAACTTTAATTTCTAATAAAAAAAGAACAGAACTAATTTCTTATAAAAATAAAACTTATTGTAATGTTAATTTAAAATATTTCTTGAAATTCCGTGGCATATTTAACAACAGAGAGAGAGACGATGAAAAGGAATTTTCTGTTCAGCGAACTTTTCCGATGTTCACATTTCTAGTTTAGTTATTCTCTAAAAATTCCTATTAACTGTAAAAATAGTATTCAAAAATTGACTGGGCTTTTCATGGAAGTATAAAACTCTCAAATATTTTCGCAATTCTATGTATTACATAAGCAAATTCTAAGTATCACTAGTTTCTAAGAGCTTGACCATGAAAATCTAAAGAAACGTCTACATGATGTATTGACCGCATCGCAGAACATTCCACAAATCACTACTAAAAGCAGTTAAAAATCTATCCCAATAAAATTGTTATCAAAACAAATTATCCAGATTGATAACTTAACATAAAAAGCTATCCATCATACCAAATAAAAATTAGGATTGAAACATTGATCACAGCATCTTAAAACATAAACATGGTCATCATCAATATTTGAAAGTAATTCCAAAGAATAATCGATCAGTTATTTCGAACTACAAGAATTTGCTTGAATCTTCATTAAACTTAATTCTGCATCTATATAAGGATGAATTTCAGGAGCACACTGAATCCAGAAGCTTCAGAAGTAAATTCCATATACTGTGATACATTACCTCAGAGCAACTAGAATGTGATGCTGTATCTATGCTGTATGATATG
Organism: Latrodectus hesperus; assembly: GCA_037975125.1. Lineage (NCBI taxonomy): Eukaryota > Metazoa > Arthropoda > Arachnida > Araneae > Theridiidae > Latrodectus > Latrodectus hesperus. The sequence continues at coordinate 19,934 of JAJQOW010001821.1, read as the reverse complement.
ATTCTGCATCTATATTAGGCAGAAATTTCAAGAGCACTGAATCCAGAAGATTCAAAAGTAAATTTCATGTACTGTGATACATTACCTCAGAGCAACTGGAATATGATTCTGCATCTATATTAGGCAGAATTTCAGGAGCACTGAATCCAGAAGCTTCAAAAGTAAATTTCATATAATGTGATACATTACCTCAGAGCAACTAGAATGTGATGCTGTATCTATGCTGTATGATATGATTCTGCATCTATGTTAGTCAGAATTTTAGGAGCACTGAATCCAGAAGATTCAGAAGTAAATTTCATGTACTGTGATACATAACCTCAGAGCAACTAGAATGTGATGCTGTATCTATGCTGTATGATATGATTCTGCATCTATGTTAGTCAGAATTTCAGGAGCACTGAATCCAGAAGATTCAGAAGTAAATTTCATATACTGTAATACATTACTTCAGAGCAACTAGAATATGATTCTGCATCTATATTAGGCAGAATTTCAGGAGCACTGAATCCAGAAGATTCAGAAGTAAATTTCATGTACTGTGATACATTACCTCAGAGCAACTGGAATATGATTCTGCATCTATATTAAGCAGAATTTCAGGAGCACTGAATATAGAAGATTCAGAAGTAAATTTCATATACTGTGATACACTACCTCAAGAGCAATTAATAGGGATTTAAAAGAAATTTTATATCTCAGCGATACTACTTTTAGTTTTTCTTACTTTTAGCATTTTACTACTTTTGTTATTCCTGACATAGTTTAGGACCTATTTTCTGGCAAGAAAGGCTCAGCCATTCTTAAAATGAATGCCACAAAATGGTTGATACCTTTTCAGAATCTTCAATGACCCGTATAGTGCTCAAATTTTGTCTCATATATTTGAGTTACTTTTATGGTATTAAATGGGTTTTTTACATGTTTTTTTTAGATAAACTACTCATTTACCTCGTTTGGGGTTGTAATTGTCTTTTGCTTCCATTACAGAATGCATTAAATCTTATATCCATGTTTATGAGAACTCAATAAAAAACTCAAGACATTTTTATTTTCAAATTTTCCGACAATGAATTGTTCATTTAAACTTAAATTACATTCGTTACTTACATTGATAATCCTGCATATACGTCAATTTTTTTCATTAATTACAGCTCCTTAATACAACAGTTGCAAAGTTGAGCGCTTAATAGCTCTAATTTTCATTAAATTTTAAAAAATAGGTTGTTTTTCTTTCATATTATAAATTTTTTATAAATTTAAAAACGCATAATCAGTATTGAAATAAAAACTAACTTTAGAAAAGGGGAATTTTAATTGGTTTCTTATCTATTGAAAAATTTCTGTGCCAACAAAATCTATCATAAGACTACAGTGGGTAGTATGGACAATTGATTTACACCAAAGTCGTGTCAGTATTAACGCTCTGATTTCAATTTAAAAAAAATTCATGAATAAATGGATTCAAAAAGTTATTAATTAATATAAGCAAAATGATTAAAAGTCATCACAGAAATTTGAAAATGTAACTCAAAATGTTCTGGAGATTACTGAAAACTAATAAAAAAAAAATTTTAAATAATATCATAAACAATATATAGCTTGATCAATAAGTTACAATCCACGATTTATTGTTTTCACTCCAACAATTAGTGTATTCAACTTGTACTTCAAGCATGGATAATTGTAGCCTGCTGTAACGAATTTAATTTTGTGGTCAGATATATGTAAAAAAATTTCCGTAGAAATATAAACCACACAAATTTCAAATTTGGTTTAATTTTTATAAATTACATTCATTAACTCATATCATCACTATCAAGGTAAAAATAAATAGAAGCTTTTTAAATCAAAAGTTATTATTATTACTTTTATTTTATAATGTAAGCCAAAATCGAGCAATAATTATAGACAAGTTCTGCTTTCCGCGTAAGTTATTTGAATTTAGAATTTTTCTTAACGGTTCAGCTATTAATTATCTCTAATAATTGCTGAGTTTGATTAAAGTTCCATGTAATTTCTCAGTAGAAAATTATGTATAAAACCACGTGAATATAATAACTCCTATTTACTCTATGTAAAACGAAAGTACACAAATATTATACTCAATTGCTCAGTTAGTTTTTATCTTTAGTGATCAGCAGATAATTTTTTGAAGTTGATAAGCTAAACACCAAATTGGCGACATGACTTGTCAAATTCCTTATTTGTAGTATTTATCAGCTCTTAATTATGGAATGGCAAATCTCACAACTACATAATAAAAGTACACAATGAATAAAGTACAAAATAGAAGTACACAACTATTATACTCAATTGCTCAGTTAGTTCTAATCTTTAGAGGTCAATAGACAAATTTTTGAAGTGGATAAGCTAAACGCTAAACTGGCCACACAACATGTCAAATTCATCATTTTTAATGTTCATCAACCCTTAATGATTGAATGGCAAATCTACCAAGAGGATGTGTGTGAAAAAGCTTAATTTCGATTACGCTGTATTCAATGCTTATACCATGATAGACACCTTTTCTATTGAAGTAAATGGAAGTGAAGAAACGGTTTGAATGGATTCTGCTAGGTAAACAAGACATTAGCTTTGTGACTGATAACTTCATTCATTAAGCAGTTGTAAAAACTGTGTGAAAAATGTGAATGAAAATTAAATCAAATCGAAACTCAGGAACAATACAGGGATCAAAAAAAGGTATTGGAATTTAGAAAATCATTGTTATAAGTATTTTTTTAGAAACGTGCAAACGATATTTATAAGCAACAGCATTGAAAAGACAAACAAAATTTTTCAAATAAAGGTCCAGATGGTCACGCTTTCAAACGCATGTCAGCAAATTTTTTATTTTAATGAGATCACGAAGAGCATCCATTTCACACTGAACTGGACAATGTTGCATAGAATCTTCTAAATAGAACAAAAATCAAGCCTTGTATCTCAAGGTGGTTTTATTCCTTCTATACAAAATACCCCCAACAATAATTGGAATCAATAACAAAAGAAAATGCAACAAATTTTAAGATTAAAAATGGTAAATGTTTACTCATTCTAAATAAAAAAAACAAGCGTTTCAGCTGTTCATTCACTTTATAGCTTATATGGCTTTTTCATCAATTGTAACCTAACTACTTTTTACTATTAATTTATAGTTTTTAATAATATTAGTAAAATTATCGATTAAAATACTATTTATTTATAATTTTACTAATGTTATTCTCACCAACTAGAGTATTGTACCGAGCTCCACGGGTTCGTGTTGATTGAGAGTTGAATAAAGCGATTACTTAATGAACACAAGACTTTTATTCGTAAAAACTTCACTAGATAAACTAAATTCCCGCTGTAACAATCACAATTATACAGCTACAATTCGTCAGATACAATAAGAAACAGCTTCTAATCACAGGTCTCAAACACCTCAGACAGAGAACAACTAGTAGTCACAACTAATCGTCTTCACTCACTGTCTTCACAAAAACTCTGCCTCTTTCATGTCGGGCTGCGGTATTTATACCTGACTTGGCGGAGAAATCTACCAATTTCGCCAAGGTTCTGGAAGCTTCTAGGCTATCTCGTAAAATATTGGTCCTAGAGCTTAGGTGATGGATGTTTCCAAAAGTATCGATTTCTCGCCAAGTCGCCAAGAATCTCGCCAACCGTCGCCAAGTCGCCAAGAATCTCGCCAACTGTCGCCAAGTCGCCAAATCATTAGGAAATCCGCTTTTAAACTACAACACGTCTAAATACCGCAATTTTTGCCCAAAATGTGAGAATTTCCGATCTGTCTGAGATATTTTAAGACAAATAAAATCATTATTTATAAATTTGTAACAGTATTGAACAACTGGACTGAAACGACTCTTTGATATTTCAATCATTAGTTTCATGTTTGAATGACTCAATATTTAATTTGTTTCGATATTCTATGCATGGATGAGTAGTTATCAGTCATTATTATATAAATTGCAAAGCAGATCTGAATGTAAATAAACAGTAACCTTAGATGATTTCATATTAATAAATTAAATTTAGATAAAATTTATTAATAGAGAAAGTGATAATTAATTTTTAATTGATATTTTAATATTTTGAATCCAAACATCGAACTAAACAGCATATCAATTTCAAAAACTCCAAATATTGAACCTCATTTTAAGCTCACTTTATTATGTCAATATCAAAGTATTATAATAATATTTTAAGAAATGATTTCATAAAAATGTCTATTTATGAGCTTCGAGAACCATGCAATTTATCTTTTCATAGTATATGAAACAAGATTAAGTTTTTATCATTATTTCAAACGCTATAAACGCATAATTCATATTGATCCGTTAATTATGCATATTAAACATAAAATTTTAAGAAATATCAATGTCGCTTTTAAAACATATTTACATAACACATTAATAGATGGCATGTACTTGTCTGGTGTCCGTTTTTTAAATCTGAATCATACATATATTGATATAGATTAATATATATGATATTAGCTTATACCAATCCAAGAAAATGTATATCACAAATAAATATATACGTACTATGTATATATTGCCTACCACCTAAAATGAAATGCCAAGAGAGATTGAAGATGTCAGAGAAAATTTACTTGACAAATAAAAAGTTATAGAAAGAACAAATGATTGAAATTACAGACTCATGTGAAGTGTTGATGATGACAATCAGTAGAGTAGCTACCATTGTTAACAATAACCAGCATAGAATCAAAGCGGCTTTGGATATATCCCTGGGGTATAGCAGTTGATACGGCTTTCACATAATGTCAAATTTGTTCTGGTGTAGCACGGGTGGTATCGTTGTTGTGCAAGCATGTACTACATGTTTATGAACTGTATCGAAGAACTCTTGAGCATTGCATGCTACGTATAGTTGTACACTGTCCTGGTAGAATATGACTGATGGCATATGCTGAAGTGACGGGAGAACCAGGGGCTCCAATACTTCAGAGATGTAGCACTAGCTTTTCAATGAATATTGGTGGAATGTGAGAGTGAAAACCAGTATCACCTTAAATCCATCCCGAGTGCAGGACCAGTGTGGTGATGCATAGCGTAGCACAGTTCAGCAGTTTCCCACAACTATATCCTTAAATTTGGAACTGACCATCGTTTTGTTGCATTAAGAAACAGGAGAGTCAGTAATGACAATCTCTTCGTTTCTGTTATCCGTTTCTATATTCCACAGCAGCATCGTCTGTAATTTTGAATGAATAGAAAACGAAGCAATGAACTCCTTGTGAAATTCCATTCAGCTGAAAACGACGGCGAATGGTACGAGCAGACACCGAATGATGCGTAATATAAACTGACAATTGTGCTGTGGGTTTTGATCTGGCTGAGCGATCCATCACATTTAAGGCGGGCAAGTACTAATCTTGGGACCACAGGGTTAGTGCCCTGTCCTTGGTCAGCGGAAACCTCGTTGGCTGCCGCAATATGGAAGCAAGTAGTTGCGCGGTGTCGACGTAACTGTTTCTGGTCGTGCTTGTGAGAAACGACCCCGCAATGCCGTGCGGTCAGAAGAGAGTATGGAAGGAGGGTGAGCGGCCTCCGAGAAACCCTCCCCATTCCGAAATTGACTGACTTGGCAGTCCGATGGAATGAGGGACCGTAGGATTGAGCCCCTACGTTGGTCCGACTTTCTGGAAGTATGTAATTCACGGCATGTTGGAGTAGGGCGGACTACATACTGGAAGCCTTGCGGGTTACCCTGGACTGCAGCTTGGAAAGGGTGGTGGATCCGTGTCGGGGACGGCCCAGGCGGTACACTGGAAGAAACCAATTAAATTTGGGAGCTGAGCCGAACACCTGCTCAAACTTTACTTTTAATATGGATACAATTGAAAGTAATAAGACAAAAAGCGTTTATCATAAATCGCCTTTCAATACAAAAGCTAAAAGTCCTTCTAAGAAGGCAAAAAAACGTACTTTTCAGTACGAACTGATAAAGCTATGTGAGCGATTCAAGATCGACGGCAGCGTGCTCGAAGCACTATTCGAGCACATAGGTGCAGCTGCCGGGGTTTCCCCGACCAAACTTAAGGCCACGAGGAAGCCCGAAATGGTAACTAGCAGTTGCCAGACTGAGAAGTCAGGTGTGGACTCGAGAGAAGCTCCAGTGGTGACGGTGCAGGACGCGAGTACTGCGTCGGATGATTCCTGGAAGAAAGTAGAGGGACGAAAAAGAAAGAAATCCGGGCGAAGTGGTGCAACGCCCGGAAAGAACACCACTGAAGTTAAGTCTGCTAAGCAGCCAGTCCTCCAAAAAGGCAACCCAGGAAAGGGCCCAGTCCGGTCCTATGCTGAGTCGCCAAAACTAAGGGGAAAAAGAGAGTGCAGTCCAGCGCTTTCTTAGTGTACCCAAAGGAAGGCTGCGAGATGACGTCGGACGACGTCAAGGCAGAACTGAAAAAAACGATTGACCCGAGGAAACTCGGGGTATCGGTTCAGGGGTTGAAGAACCCGAACAATAACGGAGTCGTGATTGAACTCAAAGACGAGAAGGACCTGAGTTCCATGCGGGAACAGGTCCAAATGGTTTTGAGTGACAAAGTTGAAGCAAGGGAGCCGACATGGCGGCTACCCAGAGTTCTAATTTATGACCTCCCCGGCACGGACGGAGAGGCTGAAGTCCTTGAGGGACTTAGGACTCAAAACGAGCTACCGGAAGGCCACATGAAGGTGGTCTTTAAGCTGACCGGGAAGGGCTCGGAAAAACACTGGGTTATTGAAACCGCACCAGATGTTTTCAAGACCCTTCTAAAGAAGGGCAAGGTCAGCTGCGGCTCGCAAAAGCACAGGGTGAAAGAGTTCCTGGAACCCACAAGGTGCTTCAAGTGTTGTCGATTTGGACACTTGCAATCCAAGTGCCCGGAAAAAGGGCAGATCTGTACCGTATGTAGCGGGCCCCATTCCTTCAAATAATGCGATAAGAAGGCAACGAAGTGTGCCAATTGTGTGAGGGCAAATGAGCAATTTAAACTCAAGCTCAACACAGGCCACAAAGCAGTAGACCTTCGCTGCCCGCAGTACAAACGGGAGTGTGAGCGCTTACGTTCTCGCACTAACTATGGTTGAAACAGCGAACGAACTAGAGTAGGGCATATTGCAGATTAATCTCGCAAGATCGAGGGCGGCAACCTTGCAAGGTTGATGAGATACGTCCTGTCGCTGCACCATTCCCTCTTGCATCTAACGATGACCGATTCGCATCACAATTGCTTTCACATCAGATATAACCATCGGTTCCTCAGAAGGAAAATCCGTAATTCCTATGGACTACTACTCTTTCTATTGGCACAGTAATCAAAGATTAAAGAATTTACCCCTTTTAGCCTGGCAGAATCTCAAAACCTATTTTCGCGCAATGTAGAACCTCAATCTTTGAAACCTTGTTTTGATGTCTCAGAGGGAATGCCAAGAGTCATCTTTCACTTTGATCTGAATTCCACTGCAAACGAGCAAACTCACATCGGAGGTCATCTTAGACAATTAGCACTAGAAATTATTAATTGCATTCCCTGCGATGCATTGCAAATGTATACCGATGGTAGTCGTACAAAAGTCCGTACTGGGAGCGGAGTCTATATTAGAACCCCTCAGTCTGAAATCACGCTAAAGCAACGTAACCCTGACACATGTTCAGTCTTCTGAAGTGAGTTAATAGCGATTAAAGTGGGACTTGCTGCTATCATTTCTAGCAACTGTGATTTTGGAGAACTTTGGATTTTGTCTGACAGCCGCAGTGCACTGCAACATCTCAGTGACTGGTCCTCTATAAAGGATGAAACAAGTTTATCTGTTCTGCTGAAATTGAAAATGATCTCCCAAGACAATGTTGTACATCTCCAATGGATTCCATCCCATGTAAATATTAGTGGCAATGAGACCGCGGATCGATTGGCCAAAGAGGGCAGTGAGGAAGATACGCCCACTGATTCAACACTTACATATCAGGAACTTTACTCTAATGAAAAATCTAAACTTAATTCAATCTGGCAAATTCCACCAACACACCAATGGTACTCTGGAACATCTCCTGGAACTCTTCTGGATACAAAATGTGACCGAATATCTCAGACTGCCTTGGCCAGATTCTCAAGTGGACATCTAAAATGTTTATCGTTTGAACTTGGTACAAAAATCTATCCCACTTGTAAAAAATGCTGTGAACATCCAGCCTCACCGAATCATATTCTGGATTGCGTCGGACTTTCCCGGAAGGATTTATCCTCAAATCCCTTGTTAGTCATTGACTTTCTAACTGTCAACAATATAGTAGAGCTGATCGGACAATTGTCAGATCTTTAAAGAGGATAAACCAACAACAACAACAACAACTACTACTCTTTCTAGCTCAAACTCGGAAGCTTGTTCCAAAGATGCTTGATGTTTTCTACTCGTCATAATTTAGCAGATTACTAAAAACGAAACGAAAAAGAAAAAAGAAAGAAAGGGAAAAACAGTTTACCTGCAAGTACTGTAAATCGACAATCTCTTCTCTCTTTATGTTGTACTTGCAGGTACTACACACGCCCGTGATGTGCGTATGTTTTGCAATGATAATTCTTTGCATATCTCATCTCTGCAAACACTTAATGTAAAGTTCATTGCATATAAAAACTTTTTAAAATCTAATATATATTGAGATCATTTATAACGGCAGAGACTTATGACTTTTAAAAGTTACGGTAGTTGTAAGGGACCCATAGATCATGATTTTGTTTTACATGACCACTTTTATTTACAAGTGATAGATACGAAACTTTTAAAATAAGCAATGTTTTATTTCCTGTACCAAAAAATTCAGTTTTCTCTAAAGTTTCCAGGTGCCAATTTTATTGAAATTTGTTTCCTTTGATTTTGTTTTCTTCCAAATCTTATTTTTTTAGATCATCTAGTAATTTTTTGTCAATCCATATAACTTAAAACTTGAAAATACTTGAGCACTAAATAATAAAATAAGCAAATATATTTCATTACCTGAAATTACTCGACTTATCATGGGGCAGTACATATATATATATATATATATATATATATATATATATATATATATATATATATATATATATATATATATATATATATATATATATATATATATATATATATATATATATATATATATATATATATATATATATATATATATATATATATATGCATCTGTGTGTATATGTCTATATAAGATCGTATGAATAAAAATACAATAAATATACCTACGACTTCCGCACTCTTAAGAATATAAATAACGAAATTTACAATGAGATCAAAAAGATTCATAGTTGAAAAAGGTTCAAAATATTTCGACAAAAATAATCAAATTGTAGAATAAGAGAGGGACAAATAAAAAAACAATCATAAAACATTAGAAACTTATTTGAAATGAGTGGAATATAAAATATATTTCTGTAACAGCTTTCATTTTTATTTCTGCCTTTCAAAAGTTTTGCGAACCGTTACTGCTAACGGTAGTGCAGGCTGTAACAGAAAAAGTTCTTGTTGGCTTTCTTTTACCATTTAACTAAATTAAAAAGAATGATGATAAGCAAATACTTCCTTCTTAATATAAGAATCTTTTGGATATGCTCATTCTTTTCTAATAGAAAAGCCATAGGATTTCAAGCGTTTTTAATAGGATATTTGTTGTTATCCATCAAATATCATTAAACTGATTAGTAATTGGTTTAAACTATTATTTTTGTAAATTTAACACTTTATGATGTAGTAAATTGTATCCTCTCTTGTTCCGCTAGGGCATCTCATGAGATCAGAGAAAATCGATTTAAATTATTTGAAGTAATAAATTTTCTGCAATAGCACATCATGTTTGTCTAAGAAACCATTCTATACACAGTGAAAAAATTTATGTGATTCAGTAAATTGCATCATTCATACAAAATGTACACAAAGAAATCATACGGACTTACTTGTATATAAATTATGTTTAAAATAATGAAATAAGGCAAAAGAAAAATATGCAGTATATAAAGAAAAGGATACAATATATTTTTTCCGTAAAATTTAAACTCCACTTAGTAATTTAAAAATTATTTTCAATTGGATTAAAATATTTTAACTGTGATGAGGTATTTTAAAGTGTTTAAAAGAGCTTTAGACTCATAATTATTAAAATTATTAAGTTTTCTTCTTAATAAAATTATTTCAGAAAATAATTTTTATTTAATATTTTGATGTTAAGTTATTTAGAAAATACCTCGTTAAAACTATTATATAAAAAAAAGTATTTGCTGAAAATTCTTAATGATGTATATTGATTCTTTCTTTCTTAGGGCAGTAGGAATAATATTAGAAAATAATTAAAGATAACTACAATATGCACACCTTAAATTATATATTCAATGAATAATTTTAGCAAAAGAGTAAAAAATATTATCTTATTTTCAATAAGGAAATTAAAATATATTAATCCGCAGTCACAAATATAACTATATTTTATTGCAAATTAATAAACACAATAGTTACAAGGTTTATTTATTTTTCTAGTTGTATTTGAATATTATTGATTATTTTTAACATTAAATGGAGTAGCTATTTTTCACAATTACTTATACAAAAAAAAAAAAGAAATTAAGTAAATGTGTTTTTATAAATCTTTTTCAATTTAACATTAAATTACTTTTGAAGACAGTTTGCTTTAAATTTTTACTTAGTTTCATTTTTTTAAAGGTAATTATATGAATTTGCTATCCCGAAATTGTCATCTACAAAATTTTATTTAAGTATTAGCATTCAGTTATGTTACTATGTGAAAATCGTAAATTAATAAGCTTTGGGGGTCCTTATATGATTCTATTTTTATACTCTTCACTCTACTTTTCTAAGCTAATTATAATAATTGTGTTAATAGAAGAATATCAATGAAAATATCTGATCATAGTAAAATTAAATGCCTTTTTCTCATGTCAACCATTAACCTGCGCATTTTTCTTATCAATCCATTATTTCCAAGAGGCAAAACATATAAATTTCAAATTCTTCTTTTTCGGCATTACTAAATTCTGTATTGCTAAACTCTAAATTCTTTCATTACTAAATTCTAAATTCTGTAGAATCTTTTCACGTAAGGCATGCCATATACTGAAATAAATGCTCTGAAACTTATATCTTTAAAAGTTTTAAAAGGTATTAATCCTATTTCTATTGGAGATTAATTATTCCCTATTCAAATAAATAAATTTATTATTAAATCTTCAAGATTCATTATTATTTTGAATATAATGGAAAAGCAAGCTTTATTTTGTGTATGGTTTTACAAAGTAACTTTTATTATTTCTTAAATATTTTTAAGTTGACTACATATTTGTTTATATTAATAACATTTAAGTCATAATACGAGATTCAGGACCTTAATTACTAATGTTTTTACAGTTGAGGTTTCTTAAAAATTTTAATAAGTTAGAAATTTTCTAAAATCTGAAAACGTTTGGCAATAGAATGTTAATCAACGCTATGTTTTTTTGTGTTTTTTATTTATTGAAACTTATTTCACTTAAATACTTATGACACATACAATAATTACGTATCAATATGTATTTAAAATTGAAAACAAATATGTGTAAATTACATTTTCAATTGCTTTTATACATCATCATAAACTACTATAAGTAATAAAATTTTAATAGTTTTAGAACAAAAAAACAATTAATGTATAAAATTTTGAGATAAGTTTAAAGACACAGATTTATTAAGTAAATTGAATTTATTTTTAAATGTATTAAGAGAGAATATGACTCTTAAATTAAGAAACAAGAACATTCGAATATATTTACATGAAATTATAATTTTAATTCCTTTTTATAAATTTATAATTTAGCAATAAATGTTATAAACTTGCAATGAAGATGGAGACATATAAGTTTAATTATGGGTTAAATATTTATTAATATAATAAATCAATCTAAAAAGATTTCAAATAAATTTTGAATTTAATGAATACACAAGAAATTTATAGCATTATACTAGCTTTATTCTAATAAATGTATCTTGAATAATAAACAATAAAATGAGCCATACATTTTAAAGAAATATTAGATCTAATAAGAAAATGCATGAAAAATTAAAATATCAACATTAAAAAATGTGTGAAATAAAGAAAACACTCAAACAAATTAAAGCTCAATAATTTCTTTAAAAAGCATTATAAAAAATATCAAAAAGATATCAAAACAATTCCACCATACAAGATAAAACATACATGATTCTTATATTAAAATATATTTTTATTAAATAATATTTTTATAAAAAGATGTATGTGTTACAATTTTTCTTATTTAAATTCACCTCCTAAAATAATTACACATTCTCTGTGTTATCTCATTATTATTAATCATTTTTAAGAGCTCTGAGTCTTAATATTTATTGTTTTTTTTTCTTTTGAATGAAAATAAAACAATTTTTTATTTTTCTTAATTCCAATTATCAGAAATTTTCCATAGCTCAATTTATTATTTTTTATATTTAAATTTTTCAATTTTAAAATTTCAGGAAAAGTGTTTTTAGAATTTTTCAGCTGTTTAAAACCTAGATTTGAAGTTGATGGATTCTCTTTTGTTAAATTTATTGGAAGAGAACATTTCTGAGAATTCAACTCATCTTGAAATATTTCTCTAAAGTATTTTAGTTATTTCTCTAATATTTAGGAAATTCAATCCTATAATTTACTTTATTCTAAAATCCTTAAATAATTTTTCTGAGTTGAAATATTTATTTAGGTAATTTTTTTTCTTTTAAGAGATGTTGATTTTTTATATAAATTCTTATAACTTTTCAAAATTCAAAAATGCATGTCCAAAGGATTTTAATTTGATATTTTTCTTTAATTTTATTTATAATACATAATCAATTTTATTTTGATGCAAGGATTTTTTGATAAGTTCTATCACTCAAAAATAAGCTCAGTTAACTTTTGTCTTTAGTCTTGATATTTTTTCATAAAAATCTTTTAAATATCTCCCGAAAGTTAGAAATATAATTCCGAATTACTTTATCTTCCAATTTTTCTACAAAATCTTTTGATAAATATTTATAAACAGACCTATATACAGTTGATAAACGGTATGTACCTTAACGGAATTTATCTAACTAATTTTAAGTATCCTTTATGAACTTTAACTTGAAAGTTTTATGCCTGTAGATAACTTTAATAAACAGAAAAAAACACTCTAAGCCTTTATTATCTTTCAAATTTGTTTTGAAATATTTTTATGCAATCTTTAGGTAAATCTTAATAACATGAAATAGCATCAGTTTACTTGCAAACATTTTTATTGGATGTTTTAGAAAGAGTAGTTTTTTCGTAAATATTTTAACAGATAGTTTATTTTTATATTTGGGATTAAGACATATACATAAAAACTATTCTCATCTGAAACTAACAAATAAGTTTAGAAAACATATAGGAATAAATTACATTAAATTCAGAAATAAAGGATGAATTTAGGGTAAAAAATCGGGTACATTGTATTTTTTAGATATATAATTTATATTTTCAAATTCAGCTTTGAAAGTATTTACTAAAATTCTTAATCAAAAAAATGTTTTAAAGTTACTAAATAAGAAATATATTTGGTACATTATTTAAAAAACTAAAGATATGAATTAACTTCTTGAATAAAAGATTTTCCAAATTGATGTGGAACATTTTGGAAACAATGGTTGTCTAAATCCATAAATATCCCATTATATATTGATTATATAATTATGTAATGATTTTATTCTAACTATTTATTCTAACTATACAGCCCGTAATAATTGGTTTAATATAATTTTAAATAGTCAATATTATTATGAAAAATACCAGCAACAGGACTAATGGTCCTATTCTTAATCACAGCTATAATTTTCTTTAAAAATACTAAAGAATAATTAAAAAAAAGAAGAAAATTTCCTTTTTTAAAATTTAAACTTTCAAAAAGAATATTAGAGATTCATACTGCATAGTATGGATGAAACAGCAATTCTTCAAATCTTATCTTGTTCACATGTTCCACAGAAATAAAAGTCAATATACTTACAAAACATACGCAGAATGATTCAAACGATTTTTATTTTTTATCCAATGGTCAAAGAACTTTATAAATGATGTAGAAGATAACGAAATCTTTAAATCCATTAGACCTAAATAAACCGTGAATTTAAATAGCGGCCACTTTGTTGAAACACACTCATTTTTAGCAGTTGTTAAAGCTCTTTTAGGGCTCCCTAATGTGCTCTTCTTCCATTACTCTTTAATCTGATTCGACTGAGGAAGGCATTAGAATCAATAAACAGAGCTGCTTTTTATAGTCTGCAACGACGGGGGACACTACATTCCGTATACAAATGCCCTATTTTTTTCAGCGGTAGTTCTGAAAGGGACTATATAAATTGCTGCTGTTTCCCAATTCTATCTAGCGCCGAGTAATAATACTGAAGCAAGCAAAATGAACTGTGAGGTACTCTTACAGGTAAGAACGAATTTTCATTTACTGAAAGAAATTTTAGGCTTGTGAGTTGAAGAAATAGTTCAATATATAATTGTTTAGTTGGAATGTAAGTTAATGTAATATTAGAGTAATTCAGCCATGAATGGGCACTGAATTTTATACAAGATTTTGTTCGCATTGAAATTTGTAATAGGTTTTTAACTCGATGTCCCTTTTATCGTACGAGAGTTAATTTAACTGAGTACTTACTTTAAAATCTACTTTTTTTATATAATTGATCTTCTATTTCTTAAAATGAAGGCACAGATGCCGTATAATCCAGGATGCCAAATTCTGAGTTTGGTGATTTTTTTTGACGGATTTTTTTAAATAACTGGCAGTCTAGCATTTATTACGTCATAGATATGGATGCCAAGAAGAATTACGACGAAAATTATTTTTTGGCAACCCTAGTATTTACGTCATTGCGCATGTCACAATATATCATCTTGGCAAAATTTCTTCATCGCCAAAAACATTCAGAATTTGTCATCTTGGATTATACGGTATCTATGCCAAAATGGATGCCCAATTATTACAAACACCCACTTCCGGAACTCACGTGACTGAATGGCACGACATTCCTGCTCAGAGCGATATTTCTAAGGTTCTGTCTTAGCCACTACTGAACTACTAGAGACGGTTTCTATATTTCTGCCAGAATGTTTCTCGGGGTGAGTGCTTGGGAGTTTTCCGAGTTCCCTCTCTTTCGAACATTAAATGCGGCGCATTATCTATAAGACTTCTCGGAAGGCAAATTACAGGGCAAAATATTAAAATACCTTAGATTGTTAAGCTCGCCATTACCGGGTGACAAAATAATCAAGTCCCAGCCAAGAATCAAATCCATGAACTAAAAACCAGAGAGCTGATCTTCAATGAACAGTTCTATAGAGAAATAGATAAACTGGAAAATGAAACATAATTTTAACCTTTAATATGTGTAAAAATTGTATAATAGATATTTTTTTTAATGTTCTAATTTTTTATTTTTCTTTGCTTTTTCAACCAAATAAACTGAAGAAAAACAGATTATATAATTGAATGACTTGAAGAAGTTCTATAAATGAGAAAAGGTGTGTTTTTTCAGAAATTATTTGTAACATTCGAATTCAACGAATCTACAGAAAATTTTGAGCCTAAATCTTGAATCCTAATTCTATTCGAATCTTCAATCGATAACTTGTGAACCTAAAATCTAAACGTAATTTGAACTTAAAATTTTAAGACACGAACAGTTAAGCAAAATTGCTGGTTAAAATGTAACCTAATGACTTTGACATAATTATTTAAAAATAACTTCAAAAATAATTTTTAATTCAAATCAGTATCATCGTATAACTGTATCTTAGTGACATCATGTGAATATGCTTCGTGTATTATAGGACAATGTATATGAAATATATTTATAGGCAATATAGTATATAATGCCTTGTAGTCGTTATAAATTTTCGTATATAAATTTTAAGTAAAAAATTATGTAAATTTTTCTAATGTACTAAGCAAAAATGAATTGAGTGTAAAATTGCAATTTTTTTTAATTTTAATGAAATATATTAATTTGTTCAATGAAATAATATCATATACAAGTTAATGAATAAAAACATTTTTAACTTTTAAAGTTTGATGCTATAATTTTCAATATAAAATTATTTTATTGTAATTCACTTGCATTCTTTTTTAAAAAAAATATCTACATTTTTTAGGAAAATTACATTTTTATATTCATTTTTCACATGACTTCAAGATAATACTCCAATTTAAAAACATTGGGTTGTTGGGAAATTGATTTCGTTTTTAATAAAAATGAAAAACGTATAAATGTTCTGATGAATGATAGATTGTCACTTCTAGTCCAATACATTTTGCCATATTTCTGTTTGTAGCACGATTCACACACATAAAATAGTTGGTTTTTAGTAGTAAAAAACTGATCTAGGTGGAAAAAACGAAATTACTTTTCGAACAACCCTATAGTATTTAATGAGAATGGGACCTCCGTTTCTTCCTCTGTTTATATATATATTTTCAGATTAACATATTCCTCACAAATTTTTCAGCACTCCTGAAAATCCAGGAGTTATATCATCATAGAGTAAATACGCATAATAAACAAGTTTAAGAAATTTTAAAAATTACACATTTATATTTATAAATTCATAATGCATGTCGCTCAGTGATAAGGAAAAGGATAATAAAATATATGTTCATTTTTCATCTATGAACATTTTTGAAGTTTAGATTTGTCAAAAAATATCCCCAATTTACTTAAAGTTGGGAAGAAGTAATTAACCAATTTAAAACTTGAAAAGAAAAACTCCTTGAAAGTAAGCTACTAATTGAATTCAACAGTGTAACCACCGAACACAAAAACAAATATTTCATTTTCAATATATGTTTTAAAAGAATTATTTCCAAAACTGTCTTTTCTTACTATCATTTTTCAAGAATGTATAGTAAATCTGTTTACTTGAGAATGTTATATTTATGGCGTGAAATACGGATTTTGCGCAAATGATAATCTCATTGTACACAGAAACTACAAAAAATATCATTGCAACAAAACACTTTTTATTTTGACCAAGAGTTGGATTTATCTTCAACATTGATATATTACAGGTTCGAATCTATCTATATTGAATAACACATGATGGATGTTAAGCTTCTGTTTTTTTTTTTTTTTACATATATTTCTGTTGGTAAGCAAACTTTGAAACTTTCGAGGTTTTCTCCCTTGCGCTACATGAACGTGATATCTACACATGAAAACTTAAATTCTAGAAAATATCGTATGATCATGGAGTATTATGGTCTGATATTCAAACCGAATTATTTTTAATGAACTCAGATTATATATATCTTGTTTTTAATTTAAGTAGTAACTTTTGATTTTCTTTTTATCAAATATTTACTACGGCAGAAATTCACAGGTATTGATTTTGTTTCAATTTAAATTACTACTTCATTTATAGTCTTATTTAGATCATTTATTAAGCCAAATGAGCTTGAATGTGGAACCCCTTTTAGTTATCAACATATCTGCATAAAAAATTAAATCAGAAATTCCATATAAAAACAGCTCTTAATTATTAAGATATTATCCATATTTATATTAATGAAAATATTAAAACCGAAATTTTCATTTTCGAAATTCTAAATTGAGGTACATTACCAATAGTGAAAAATATTTCCATCGTCATGAAATGGATTTATTGTTCTTTATTGGCTTAATATGAAAATAATAGTTTTAGTTTAATATAAATTTTACTATTTTATAACATTTTTATTTATTATAATTTTTTTAAAGAAAACCAAATTTTTAAATTTGTAGTTTTCTGGAAAAATCTGTGGTAAAAAAGCTAATTCTAGATATTACAACAAGTAAAAGAAAGATGCTTTCACCAAAAAATGCTTTCATTTGGAATGCTAATATAAACAGAAATAATTTCTCTTGCTTTCAAGATTTGTGAGAACTTTATTATTCCTAGCTATTTGTTTATTAATTAAAACTAAACGTTGAGCTTTTCCTTTCTGCGGGAATATTAGTCATCTAAATTTTTTTTAATTTAGGGATTCACTCCCTCATTATTATAATCATTCTGAATGAAAATCCTTGAAAACAGCATATGATGGATGTCAAAAAATTTCAGTATCTTTGATGAATAAACACATAGTAATGACAAGCAGAATTATTTTTCATTAATGTGCTGACGTTATCTTCAAAACATTTGTTAAGAAATACAGGGTTTTTTTCCTTGCAATATACAGTGAGTGTAAGAAGTATTCGTACAGTACGACAATTGATTTAAAAGAGATCCGATCATAAAAATTATAAATATAAATATCGTTTTAATTAATTAGAAATATATAATGGAACATATTTTCACTAGTTTCATGTATAATTTACAAAAAAATAATTTTTTGCATGAATAAATATTTACAAAACTGAAACACTCCAGCCTCTTTTGGTGTAAAAAGTATTCGTACATCAGGCATATATTGGCCAACACAATCATAATATTACAGCTAATACCTTGTAGGATATCCTTTAGTTCGAATAACATCCTTGAGTGTTCTTTCGCATCGATTCCACCAATTTTGCGGTTATTGAGCTAGATATGGCGTCCCATTCTTTATTAAGAGCGGATTCTAAATCATTTTTATAAGAAATATGTCTGGATCTAATATTTTTATCAAGAACGTCCCCTAAATTCTCAATGGGGTTGAGGTCCGGCGATTGAGGAGGAAGTTTCATGAACTTTGGGGTATTATATAGTATCTAGAGCCTTGTGTTTAGGGCTGTGTGTTTGGGGTCGTTATCATGCATGAAAACGTAATCACCATTCAAGCCCATTTTTGTTGCACTAGATCCTAAATTATTGCTAAAAATATCAATATAAAGTTGATGATTCATAATGTTTTAATAAAGACATTTGCCCACCCCAGAAGCACTCATACACTCCCAAAACAATCAGGATTCCACTACCATGTTTCACTGTTGGCATTAAATTCATAGGATGCATTTCTGTATTGCGCTTTCTCCATACCATGTGTCTCCAGTCCGATCCAAATAAGTTGTATTTACTTTCATCTGTAAAGTTAATCTTTTTCCAAGAATCTGGACTTTCATAACGTATTGCTTGGCGAAAGACAAACGCAGCTTCCGATTCTTCTCACTAACAAAGAATTTTCGTCTTTTAACACGGCCATGGAAACCTTCATTTCTGCATGTATTTCGAACAGTACTTACGGAGACTGCTGTTCCCATGTTCTTCAGTTCTGATGTTAATGTAGGAGCCCTTATTTTGGGATCCTTCTTTAATGAACGTACCAGAAATCGTCTGTCAGATGATGTCAATAGACATGGTCGCCCAGTACAAGAATTGTTTTGAACCGTAGAATGGCAGCAAACTTTTTATCATTGACTGCACAGTTGAACGGGGTCTACAAACCAGATCAGAAAACTTGTTGTACGAGTTACCATTTTTACGGAGCTTTAAAATCGGTTCTCTTTCGGAAACACTTGTTTCTTTACTTTTACGACCCATTACAGAATTTCTAGTTCCTCACTACATTAAAATTTCCATTGAAGAACATTTTAACTAACTACAAGATAACGTCAATTAACTACATATTAATGGCTAAACCAATCACAAAATATAACAAAAAACATTTGCATTTCTTTTGGTGTACGAATACTTTTTACACCATAAGATGTTGGGTTGTTACAGTTTTATAAATATTTATTCATGTATAAAACTATTTTTCTGTAAATTTCACATGAAACTAGTGAAAATAAGTTCTATTATGTATTTATTATTAATTAAAATAGAATTCATGTTTATAATTTTTATGAATGGATCTTTTTTTAAATCAATTGTCTTACTGTACGAATACTTTTTACACTCACTGT
>JAJQOW010001820.1:0-32606 GCA_037975125.1 Latrodectus hesperus | reverse complement strand
TCAATTATATTATTTAGGTATTATAAATGTGGAAAGAAATTTTTATAAAATGAGAATGTATAAAGTATATCTTACATTATTAGTAATATTTATATGAAATACATTCTAAAAATTTATACCTAACATTAATATTCATTTGTATATTATTGTTCTGTGGATACAAAATACAATATCATATTAGATTTATATGGAAAAATATTTGAAAAGGGTAAAAAAGTATCAATGTATAATTAATTTGAACAATTTCAATATTTTATTTGCTTTTCCAAGATATACATTACATAGATATTTAAAATATTATAAAGTATTTTAATTTTAAAAAATTTAAAATTAAAATATTAATTTTAAAAAATTTAATATTACAACATAATCTATCTTTAATGTCTTCATAATTTTTTAAAACAAACTATATTTTGTTTATTAATAAAAGTTTTTTAAATAATTCTTGTTTCTGTGTTGTTTTTTAATGTTTTTTTCCCAACACTTAATTATAAATTGATATATATTTATATATATATATATATATATATAGTCTTCCATTCATTTTTTCAAATGCATTGTTTGTTGAGGTGATATAATATTTTTTCATTTTGTGATTTCTAAGGACGCTACCATCAAACCGTACATCCTAAAGAAGAAAGGCTAAAATGTATTTAAATTTTTTTATATGATTGTTTTATTTTTAGCATTTATTAAATCTTTATTTTTGTAGCATTTCTATTAATGCTGCTTTGAAGTGTAGTTAAAAAATTAATTGATTTCCCGTAATGGGCGAAATAAGTAAAAATCGCATGGAAATCAATGAAGATAACGTCATTAATAACAGGATCGTAAATATTCTGAAATCATAGCCTTAATTAAATTTAACTTAAGAAGATGTAGGTGACAACTTGGCATATTTGAATTTTTTAAACACTGATTTAATGAATTATTATATCCTGTTAATTTAGTAGACGTTAAATTATTTTTTGATGCTTTGAATGATGTATAATTTATTGTAATTATTTTTGTATCCTAAAATAAAATTTTACATTTAATTTCAAAAGTTCTTTATTCGATCTCATTGTTACGATATTATTAAAAAATGGTATAAATATTACGCATATAAGCCCCTTTTATTAAATAAAATATAAGTATACATTCTTGAATACATAAATATATTTTTTCTTATAGTGAAAATATATTTGATTTTACTTTCACCTAAACAAAAAAGTAAATATATTTCTCATTTCCCACACATATTTAATTTACTTTACGAATTATATTTTCATTTTATCTTTTCTTCTAATTTAATTCTTAATATTTTCTTAATATTGCAATTGAGAAATGATTTTCTTTTATTTTTAAATGCCTCAATTTCAGAAAGGATAAACTACATCTCACCAAAAGTTCAGGATAATCGTAAAATTTAATAATGATGTATAATTAAATTGTATGAAATAAATTAGAATAAATCATATTCAGATAATATCAAATTTTAACTTGTAAAATTTAACTGTGATATATTAAATTTTACCGATTAAAATTTTACGATTGTCCGGTATTCCTATATATATATATATATATAAATACATATACATATATATATATATATATATATATATATATATATATATATATATATATATATATATATATATATATATATATATATATACATATATATATATATATATATATATATATATATATATATATATATATATATATATATATATATATATATATATATATATATATATATATATATATTTTTGTGTGTAAAGAAGTTTTACAATTATTAGATATTTAAAAAATATTTTAATAAAAAGATTACAGTAAACAACTAATAATTCATGGCATAAAATGAAAATATTATTACATTTTACAATACTGTAATATTTATGACAAATTTTTTGAAAAAGTGCTATTGCATTAAAAAACTTTATTTTTAATTATTTATTCAAAGTACTATAGCAAAAATGTAAGCTAATCTTTTTTTACAGAAATTTTTTTTTTTTTTTTTTTTTTTGCTTTTAAATGATTGTATTCCTTATTCCATTTTTTTGGGCTTTATTATTATTATCAAGAAACCTAAGCAAAAATCGCGAAATTGTATCTTTAAAAATATTTTCCTATTCATTTATACAGAAACAAGTTTCTGTATTGTGAAAAGTATCTTCCCTGTAAATCTCAGTAATTTATGTCGTTGTCTTTTTACATGGAAACAAATTTTACTTTAAAAGTAATAGAAAACGATTTCTTGTGACCGTATTGGAGCAAAGTAATACATTGCATTCAATATATCATAATGAGGATAATTAATTAAGTCACACACATATAGAAAAAAACGGAAGGTAAGTTTCCCTGAATATTTTTTTTCTTTGCACTATTTAACGATAAAATTGACTTTTGGCGCCAGAACAGCGGTTGTCGTATTAGTGATTCTTAAACATTGACTGTTATTTAAAGGTTTGAAAACCGAAACTAAAAGTACCACTTAATAAATTAGAATAATTGACTGACTTTTACTAACATAATGACCGAGGAAAATTTTAATAATTTAAAGCGAAGCTTTCTTAGAGTTTCAGTTACGAAGATAATTGCTAAATGGAAACTGACTATCGGAAATCTCATTAAACTAAACTAAACATTAAGAAACATAAGGAAATCGGATGTTAGTTCCGAGGAACTAGAAGGATTCCTTGAGGTTATACATAAGAAATATGAGGAAATAAAATTAATGTATTTGCAAATTGAAAGTTTCATTAAGATTGATAAGAAAAATACCAAGAAAAAATAACTAGTGCAGTCACCAAATAGAAGATGACTGAGAAATAATTTTATAAAGCAGAATATATACAATTATTACTTTACATGTTATTTTATATTTTAAAAATATTTGTGTTTCACAATATAACTTAATTATACTTTATAATTACCCCTTGGTAATAGAACAAAAGACATTCTTTTTGTTTGTTTATATCTAACTCTTTCTACTGTTACCAATTCACATTTTGATAGAAAATAGAAAACGAAATTTTTTCCACGTTAATTTAATGTAGTAAATTTATATAAATTATAATTTTATATTATTTCTATAAGATGAAATTGATAATACTTAGATATCTTAGAAATAATAATATTAAATTAAGTACATTTTGACTCCTACACTAGAACCAGATTTCGAACTTAAAATCCAATTAGCATTTAAATGCGAAAATTTAATAAAATAATTCTATATTCAGGAGTATAATATTTTTCTCAAGAGAGAGTTCCGTTCAGAATTCCATTCATTTTCTTTTAAAAGAACAATTAAAATTGCTAGAATTGATTATTCGAAAATATTTGGGAGAGAGATTTCTGAAGGATTGAATTTTTGGAATTGTTTCAGTTCTTCAATTCATGAAAATGTAGACTTAGACAAATTGATATATTCATTTATTTAATATTATTTTGGGGAAGTTCTGAATTTAATACAATTCATGGTTAAGAATAAACAGCAAAGCTTTATGATTACGCAATTAATTTATTCAAGCAACGATTTGGCGATAAAAATGTTCTAAACCATGTTCACAATAAAAAAAACTTTACCAAACAAACCCATTAAAAAAACTCTAATGACGTAAAAAGTTTCAGGAACATTTTAAATCACACATAAAAGAAAGGTTATTCGTTGAAAAAGAAATCTAATGGAAAATATTAGTTTCCATATTAACTAAATTTTTGCCCCGAGATCTATCGTTAAAATTTAATCATAATAAATAAATAAATAATAAAAAACACTTTGCTGGTGAAATTGACGAGCTAATCGAATTCTGATCTGCGTAACTTATAGCTTGAGAAGTTTATTTCTAAATTTGAACTCTTCAGTTTTGGAAATCAAAACAGCACCTTTTAGAATGATGAATCATACGGAGAAAGATTCCAGGCGACGGCCAACCGCCACTGCAATAAGGAATGAATATGTATGAAGCTTGACTCAACACTCTTGGTCAACCCCACACTAAAAGTGTGATCTGTGGATCATAAGCGAGGATTGCCTCTGAAATTCTAAGATGCTCTAGGCAGAAGATACGTTTAATCGTGGGCTTCATAACGGGGCACTACTCTTTCAGAAAACACCTCCATAAAATGGGACTGTTTCAGCAAGACCCTATCTGCAGGAAATGTCATACGCAAGAGGAAACGGCCAAGCATATCATTTACGAATGCGAGGCTCTTGCCCTCCCTAGATTAACTTCTGTAGGCATCATCTATACTAGAGAGTTACACCTAGACTCCATTAAAGGGTTACATCGGACTTTATTAATAAAGTGAGTGACCCGAGCAACTGGAAATAGGAAACATTGGGTTTGGAGTTAATAGTACAAAATGCTGATAAAAGCAGAGGTGCCCAATGACATACAAACCCAACTCTAAGAAGAAGAAGAAGAAGGAATGAATGTGTCGACAAAAAGAAATCCTAAAAGCATTTGTTTATTTTGTAGAAAACCCAAACATTGTTAGGCTTCCTGCAGGAATAATTTGAGTTTGTATGAAAAAGGACACATTTATTAGCTGTCTTGCTCCTGTTTTCGTTGTTTAAATGATAAAATTAAAAAGAGATACCTTTCCTCTTCTTGTGAGGCTAGCTTTGAATGTGAGAAATGTTTAGGCAGGCACATCACTAAACATGGGAAGAAAAATAAAGGTGAAAGACACGAAAGTAATTTGATACGGACTCCGCTTTAAGTAACTCAGCTATCAGAGAAAAGGTAATGCTGCAAAATCTTGGTGTCAATCTAAACAAAAGTATTGACATCAACGGTTTGCACTAGCCTAAAAAACACGGACAAAAAAGATGCTTCTCAGGGAACAACAAGCATAACTGCGCAACGGTTAAATATTCTCAACGAATTTGAAAGATGGCTTCTCATAAAGATAAATGAAAATCAATTACAAGTTAACACTATTAACGATAACATCATTTTATGAGATTACATCATTTATAAAAATGATTTTTTCTGATCTCGTTAAAAAGATACCTGGATCATTAACGAACAAAGTATTTATGGGAAGCCGTGCATGGTTGTTGCTGTTGCTCCAGCATGCTTCCCTGTACCTAGCCCTGAGCTGGGCTCTACCACTTAGACAGAAACAGCCGGTTGGAGTCTTCGTGATTTTGAAGCAGGGACCAGGCAAAAGATCCCAACACTTGGCCTACCAACCTAAGAGGTATCATTTTACTTGGAGAACATTGTGACCACGACATATTTAACGTGCGGCAGAGCCTTAAGCAAACACGTTGGGTATTCTGTTAAGCCGAGATTCGAACTCACTATTTTCCGATAATGAGAACAACACCCTGAACCACTGCCTCATGGCTGGTTAAAGAGGTTCAAGAAGAAAACTGACAACCACATCTATGTGAGACATGGTGAATGGTAAGCTCCGACACAAAAGTATCAGAGAACATCATCGGTGATTTCAAGAAGCTCGCTGATTCTTAAAGTTAACAAGTTTTTAACTGTGGTGAAACAGATCTGGAAAAAGATTCCGAAGCGAGTGCATTGTCTGGCATTAAGCCTATGAAAAACTATCTTACGTTCCTATTTTTGTGGCAATGCAAGCGGTGATTTGAAAACTAAGCTTCTGCTTGTTTACTGTTCAGGAAGGAAGACATAGATAAAATTTTAGAAGAATTTAAAACTAACGATCAAGTAAACAGAGATTTTAAAGTCGATAATCCTCGGAAAAGAAAACCGGATAGTCATTTATGACGTGATAAAGACATCGAAAAAGATACAATAGCTGACAAAACCAATACGGCAAAACCAATTAGAAAATGATGTGCAGGTAAAAGCTATATATAAATATGATGGCAAATATGGTAATAATTGGATTTTAACCAATGACACTAAGTCATTCAATAAAATAGAAGATAAGAGGAAGTTCTACATAGGTTGAAATTCAGTAGGATTCAGTAGAAACACTTAAGAGCAATACAATGCTATAGGTACGGTCACTTTGCCAAAAACTGTAGAAATAATGACAGATGCTATAAATGTGGTCAAGAACGTGCCGAAACAACTAAATATGTATACAACACTAAATGCGGAAATTGCATTGAACACAACACACGATACAAAACTAATTATAAAACAGATCATGATGCTAAAGATAAGAGATGTCAGGTATACGAAAAAGAGTTCAACAAATAAATAGCCAGAATTGGTTAAGGATAATAAAAACAAAAATCATATAACAAGGTTTTTACATATCAATCTGAATCACTGCCAAGCAGCAAACATACAGGTTTCACAAGATCTTTTAGAAAAGGACATTGACTTAGCATCTCTGAACGACCCTCTTATGTAAATAATAATAAAATAATAGGTATACCGAATGGATATAATATAATCAGTTACACAGAACCGAGAACCGCAATAGTAATCAAACGCACATATCAAACTCTACCAATAATAATATTAAAAGAAATTGTAATTATACGTTTAATAATAAACAAGAAGGATTACCTAGTATGTTCCGTATATTACCCACCAGCTAAAGAAATACAACGGTCATTAGAAGAATTTGAAACATATCTTGCACTATACTAGAAAGATCTATGGTTGCTATTTGGGGATTTCAACGCGAAATCAACGGCATGGAGCACTGGGCATATGGACAGTAGAGGACAGGTCTTGCTAGACACTATATCTAAGTTTGATTTGGAAATAGAAAATGATCCCAATAGTTTTCCGACTTTTGACAAGTTGGATTGATATACTACTGACTAGGAATTTGGCCATAGAAAGTATAAAAAATTGGACCATCGATGACCAGTTTACAGCGAGTGACCATAATATAATGTAATGCGAACTATATACCGATTACCACAAAACAACATATAATATAAAGTGGAATAAGTACACTGGAGAAAATTAACAGAAGAATTAAAATATCTAACAAAAAGTATTAAAATACCACGAATCAAATATTGAAAATATGATTGAAAGATTTGAAGGTCATATATTAGAAATTTGCAATACATGCAAAGTTATTAAATCAACTAAGAGGAAAACTAAGACCTGGTGGACAAAAGATTTAAATACTCAGGGAAGTAGAGTAAGAGCATTACACGCAGAAGATATCAAAAGGAATTAGATATCAACCTCATAGACCATTATAAAACCATCTTTGAGAGAGAAGCAGCAACATATAGGAAAAACATAATCCGAACTAAAAGAAATCATTAAAAATATATTTATAATCAATAATTAATCAAAACGCCTTTGGAAATTACTATAAAACGATAAGAGATAAAAAAAAGAAGTAACACTGTTTTGCACATGATAAAACTAGACAATGGGACAATGATTAGTAATATTGAAGAAGCCACTAATTACATACTTAGTTACAATTTCCCTTATCATAACTATGGTAAGACAAACATAATGTACGAAGAGGAGCAAGATCCAGCCATAACTATTAATGAAATATAATTAATTTTTAAGGAAATTCAGAAAGGTAAAACACCAGGCTATAATAATATAGAAATCGATGTATATGAAGAACTATTCAACAGTAATAAACAATGGTTCACAAACTTATTAAATTCCTGTTTTATGAATGTATCTTTCCCAAGTGTTGGAAAAGAGCTAAGGTGGTACTCATTTTAAAACCGGACAAAGATCCAAACCTAAGAGAATCTTATAGACCGATATGCTTACTACCAACTTGTGGCAAAATATTAGACAAGCTATTAATGAAAAGATTTGTGTATCACTTGGACATCAATAACTACATGATAGAAAACCAGTTCGGTTTCACAAAAGGGAAATCAACTGATGACGCGATATACAAGATCAAAACCAAAATAAAAGAAAACAAAGCTAATAAATCATATACTTGTCTTATAACATTAGACATGAAAAATGCGTTCAACTCTGCTAAATAGAATGATATAGTAGTTCAATTAAATAAATTCAAATTAAAAGTTATTAATATTGATCCCTACTATACTTTTTAAATGATAGAACATACATGAACTACAATGGTGACTTTGTTGACTAGTTGTTTGTTATAGGAGTACAACAAGGCTCATCCCTTGGACCAATACTATGGAACATGGTGGTAAATGATCTTCTGTGAAGGGACTTCTGTACGGACACATATTGTCAAGCCTACGCAGATGATATCGTCATACTATTGACATCAAGAGCCTACTACAAATTTTCAAAACTAGTTTAACAACTCCTTTAGGCATAACTGAACAATGGACCAACAAATATGGATTAACATTAAGCATTAATAAATACAATTAAACGATATTTACAATTACACAATACACAATTACCGAAAAGCAACAAAAACTCAAATTTACAACACTATAATCAAAATAAAGGATACTAGATTTGGCGAGAAATATCTTGGGGTAAATATATCATACTTATACCTAAGAATCTTGTGGAAGAATACCGTGAGAAATTTTGCATGAAATTCTTTAGAAGAAAAGTTGATTACAAAAAATGAATCATACAGCAAGACAAGTGGAACCGAGCTGTGCGGATGTGGTGGTAATTTCCACGCACATTATAAAAACTATCGAGATAGAATCATGTTTTCCTACTAGACCAATGTTGAATAATTTCCTGGGGAGTGAAACAAAATCTTCTAAAGAATGAGTTCCCAAACTTTTTTTTCTCGTGGACCACTTTCTAAGTTTTACTATTTTCGGTAGACCCCCTGCTGCTACATTTCTACTGTATTCCCAAAACTACTAAAAAATATCACCCTAAATTAGGGGTGTAAAGAAGAAAAAAAAGTGGCACATTTTCTTGTGTCCTATTTATTAGAATAATACTTGTTGTTATACAAAATTATAAACATTTATTATTACAAACAATCAACAATTGAGAAAAAATAAAAAATGAACTCTGAAATGTAAATCAACAATAAAAAAATAGTGATACTTTTAATGAGACGGATGTACTTGATGAATTGACAGTAAATTATCAATATTTGGCTTCAGTTTTGTAAGAAGTAATCTCAAATCTCCTCGTTCTGTGATGTTCAATCTACTCTTTTTTTATTTATTATTATTTTTTGTTAACAGGTATTTAACGGTACTAAAACTTCTTTCGACAAGATATGACGAGGGAAACACGCTATCAAAAATTTTCTCGTCATTTCCCACAGCCCAAGATATTTTTCGGGGATTTCTGCCAGCAGCCAAAACGTTTGACAGCCTTCTAAATTTCACCTTCAGTTCCTCGTTGGTGCTGAGCTCAAGTAGCTCCTCTTGTAATACCACATTCGCCTCTTTCCGTTTCATCAAATGGGATTATGATCAATGGGGGTATTTCCATCTTCAGAAGATCTTCAAATCTACTTTTGATGTCATCATGCAGGGTATTTAAATGTTGAGCGTAAGTCCTCATCATGAATATCCTCATCAAGACATTCTAACTGTGACAAGTGCTGAAACTGGGAGAATTCGCGCCTAATGTAGATTGCAAGCACAGCGCAAGTCGCATTTCATCCTTTTGCAGTTCCAAGCAAGCATCCCGGACGAGCGGGCGCATGCGTGGCACTTTGCAAGTCTTGACATGTGGTGTACACTTGTACTATTATCTATTGTTCGATTCAATTCTGTGTTTGAATGAGTCTCGAATATTTTTGAGTATCTACCTAGTGAATGATGCTACCTGCCTACGCTGATAGGTAAATCCAAGCCAAAATGTTTGTTCTTTATAATGAAAACTAGAAAATTTTTCGTGGACCCAAATACAACTTGTGAACCCCTGTTTTCTTTCACGTCTACGTGGACCCTCGTGTGTTCTCCTATGGACCGCTGGGGGTCCACCTGGACCACTTTGGAAACCTATGTTATAAAGGAATCGGTCTGTTTGTTACATGACAAAAATTCTTACTGTTGACGCAATTGGTCTTCAGAATATTTCCGATATAAACGCATATATTGCAATAGCCACAATTGTTACAGAAAAACGTATAAAACAGGTTTAATTCCAGAAAAAAATCACTCAGCTCATGTAGAAACAATAAGAAAATTGTCGGAAAAAACTAGCTTTGTGGATTTATTTAGAGATCCAGTTAAGCGTCAACCTCGTCACTCAAACGTAGTTAATTGTAACGAGATGCTCGGCGGTGTTTAATAGTTTCATTCAATGAAAATAGGCATCCAAATATGAACCCGATAAAATATAAATAACTTTGGAAAGGTTTCTTATTAAGGTTGCAAAGCATAATCTGAATTATTTGAAAATGAAAGTACTTTGCAGCTTAATGGGCTTGGATCAGTGACTATTGATAAATGGTTGCTATGTTTCTGTTATTTGCATGGACATTCCTCAGGGGAGGGCTTGGGAGTTTTCATTTCTTCCTTTGCAACACATGAAATCGGACCACTCTGTAAGAAAAATCCCCTTTGAACGCAGTACGGTATGAATTTTCGCAATTTATGATCGGAGCATAAGCTAGCTGCTATGGATCATAATCCATCACTGTTATGAATTCAATTGATATAATGATGCAATACCTTATCAATTAAATTCATAAAAGTGATGAAACACGTTTTGAAAAAGTGTGAGAAATAATGAATTATCCATCGCTGTCCTATTCAATGGGACAAGTGTTTCGTTTTTTGATGATCAATTATAAATGAATGTTGCAATCCTTTATCATTCAAGGTACTCTTCTATTTCTATCATGAAACGATTTTAAGGAAAGTTATTTTGTTGAGAACATTCGTTCAACGAATTAAATTTCGTATAAAAATACATTTTCAGCAACATGTTGTTGATTAGACCGAAATGATGTTATTTTTTTTTCAGAAATTAAATTCATAAGAGTTACATTATAAATAGTTCATTTAATTGTTAAATAGTGATAGCTTTTAGAGTAAAAAGTGTTATATGTGTAAGGGTGAACGTTTCTTAATCAAAATAGATAGTTTAAAAGTAATTTTTTCAGGTTTTGGTTTAAAAAGTTTTCGAACCTGTTTTGGAGAAACGCATTAGCATTTGACGTTCGTAACTCTACACATTTTAAAAACATTTTACGAAGTGAATGCTGTTTATACAAGAATAATGAATTATGTCCATTTATATACCTAATTGTATCCTATAAAATGGTAAGAATTTCATCGATTAATTCAGTTCGTTTAAATATTATAGCGTCCAAGACACTGCTGTGAAAAGGCTTCGAAGGAAAATGATGCTATGGCAAGGATAATATGTAAAGGGTTAGTAACAAGAGACAATAATTTCAAATGTTATTTACTTCAAATGCTGCAGCCTTCGCATGTGGGATATACCAAGGCTCTACTTGAGCTGGAAGCCGATTGGTTATTGCTTTGTCCTACAATCCAAAAGTTCATGAGTTCAATTCCCACCTTGGGTTTGCAGTGACTTGGAATCCTCCTTAATATCAATGCCATGATCTAATTATTCCTTATGTGCAAAATTAAAGACCCAAAAACTACACCAGACCGAAGTCAGGTTTGAGTTCTGTGGTCCTTTTGGCACATTAGAACTAATTTGTCAGTTTTACGCTTATCGTATACCACTACAAACACTATAGCCAAGATGAGAATCAAAACCCACGCAGGTCAAAGACCACAGCTCCGGGAAGGCCAATACACAAATTCAGTCAGTAACCAGATCGAATTACTAAAAGCAAGGTAATCAGTTTGACAAAAGGAAAATGTTTGGTTCAAATGCGGAATTTTATCTTTAGGTATCACACATAACGCACACACCACTTTCTAAAAAAAATATTTTTCATCATCAAAGTCACAATAAAATTTTGTAATCCTTTTGTTAAATTCCTGCAAACATTGTCTAATGTCCCTCCTTGCTATTCTCAGTTGTTTGCACCCATACTCTGTCACTTACATTTTAATTGTTCTGTTTATTTTGTTTTAATGAATGTCTGTTGTTGTTGTTGTCGTGCGCAAGGCTGGCAATATGGGGTGCGCTGCTCCACTTTTTCAACTGAACCCTATTTTGGTGTGGAGTTCGACTTCTTCAGCACACACATACCATAGGGACCCGTTCATAGGGTAGGCAACCATTCACTCCACATTCATACAAGGAAAGGACAAAGACAGGATAGATAGAGAGAGAAAAAGTACATCTATGCCTGAACCGGGATTCGAACCCAGGACCTCCCTATCCGTAAGCAGGCACTCTGACCACTAGACAAGGTGGGCACTGAATGTCTGTAAATTTTGTCTATTGTCCCAACTTGATCATATCAATTCTGTAAATTCCTACACAGTTACTCACCTTGTATTTGTGCTGTCTTGTAATGTTTTGTTTTGTTGCTCACACAATAAACCTGTCCAATGGGGACAGCTAGAGGCAGCTGAAGGGTACCCTCCACTAGCGTGTGAACTTGTTGCGTTTCGGAGCTTGACTCCATTGCGGGGGCGGTGCCCCCGGCGGTGCCACTATCTTTTCTTCTTTCCAACAGGTCCTATCTAAACTGGTAGAACCCTTCTTGGGTTAGGTCCAGGGAACTTTGCTGGTGTATAATATGCAATAAAATTTTGCTAATGCATTTAAATACTGAAAACGGAAGAAATTTCAAATTTTTTGCAAATTTGAAAAAAATTTTAAAAATAAAGAAAAATGCGGGAAAAAATTTAGAGAACTTCACAATAGCTCTTCATCTAAACATGAACCAGAGAGCTGCTTGTCTTCACACGACTCTTCATTTCCTGCCACGCAAAGTCCAGGACATTGAGCCTAAGGAGCCTCTCAAACCAAATTTTCTGGGTAAGGTCAGGTATGCGACCGAACTCATTCTGGATAGAAGAATGACGTTTTCTCTCCACCCACCTATCATACATGATGCAAACCTAATTATTTAATTTTAAAAAATTTATCTAAATAAAAATGAAAATCTGTAATATGAAAAAATATTAAATTCGCGTCATTAACGAAAAAGAAAAATGTAAGTTTCCATACACACACACACATACACACACACACACACACACACACACACACACACACACACACACACACACATATATATATATATATATATATATATATATATATATATATATATATATATATATATGTATATATATATATATATATATATATATATATATATATATATATATACAGGGTGATTATAAAAAAACTTTGCCAACATCTGCACTTCTAGCGTCCATTCTATTTAACCGATCAAGATGATACTTCAAATATAGTTCTTTTGAGATATGCGCTCGAGATTCTGTGAATGGCAACACAGTGGCCCTCGCGGTTACAGTTATAGTGACAGAAACTCGAAATTTTCGAATGGCAACGCCTACTTTTTACCATCGTAAAATGTTCAGCACATGCGAAAACCCTAAATAGCGTTGAAACGGTACCGATATGTCCGAAAACCGACGTGTTATACACATACAAACAGTTCTTCAAGGCGCACGGAGGAATAATGCATACGACAGAGACAAGACACTGCTCAATGATGAGAACACATAGAGAAAAAAATCTTTATTAATTTCAAACATTTTCCACATGAGTGCCATCACAGGCAATTACGCATTGCATGCGGGAGACGGTGGACAATGTCGCTGCACGCAACATGGCACGAGGGATGTTTCCAATCTCACGCCGTATAGGATCCTTTAAGTCCGACAATGTTTGAGTATTGCACAGATAAACTCTGGATTTGAGATAGCCCCAAAACCAGAAATCCATAGGCGTCAGATCTGGGGATCGCGCAGGCCACGGAAAAGGATAATAGCGTGAGATGATGCGATCACCAAAATGCTGATCCAGGAGCCTTTTAACTGACCTCGCTATATGTGGAGGTGCGCCATCTTGCATCCAAACAATGTCATTGAGTGCATTCAGCCGACGCAATTCCGGTAAGATATAATTTTTCAGCATGGCTGCATACCGAGGGCCCGTTACAGAACATGTTGCAGGGCCAGTCGGGGTTGTTTCCTCAAAGAAGAACGGGCCCAGAACAAATGTAGCTGTAATGCCGCACCACGCAGTCACTTTGGCGTCAAATAATGGTACTGGCGCCACAGCATGAGGATTCGTCTCTCCCCAGTGCACACAATTCTTTGTGTTAATGCTGCCATTTAAAGTGAAAAGCGCCTCGTCCGTCCATAGTATGCGAAGTGGCCAGTCGTTATCCGCATCATATGATAACAAAAATGCATTTGCGAAGTCCAGACGTTGTTGTGGGTAACCAGGCTCCAACATCTGGACGCGCTGGAACCGATAGGGAAACATGTAAAGTACCGAGCGCAAGAGCTTGCGGACCGTTGAGTTCGGAATATCCAACACGCGCGCTATGCCTCTTGCGGTTTCTGTGTGTCCTGCAGTCACTGTATGGTGGGTGCACTTCCATGACAACGTCCTCAGAAACAGTTGGCCGTCCGGAGCGCTGTTTGTCACAGGTGCAGCCTGTATCTTCGAATTTCCGCACTAAATCACGCAGAGCTTGCAGAGTACATGGGCCGCGTCGTTGTCGATGATTGCGGCGATACACACGCAAGGCTTCCGCAGCGTTCATCCCATTTTGGTAATAGAGTTTGATCAATTCACCGCGAACTTTCCTAGGAAGACTCATATCGTCGGCATGTGCGAGTTCCCGAATGACGACTTCGCATACCCGCTTGGTATTTTATAGGTTTCCTACGCTGAATATCTGGCGACCAGCGTTCTGTGATTGGTTTCTTGACTCTGTCACATGCAAATTTATTGCGTGCGCCCAGATCGTGTTTTATTGGCCGGTTTTCAGAACTATTTTTTGTGTTTGCAGAACACGTCCGTTTTTAGACATATCGGTACCGTTTCAACGCTATTTAGGGTTTCCACATGTGCTGAACATTTTGCGATGGTAAAAAGTAGACGTTGCCATTCGAAAATTTCGAGTTTCTGTCAGTATAACTGTAACCGCGAGGGCCACTGTGTTGCCATTCACAGAATCTCGAGCGCATATCTCAAAAGAACTATATTTGAAATATCATCTTGATCGGTTAAATAGAATGGACGCTAGAAGTGCAGATGTTGGCAAAGTTTTTTATAATCACCCTGTATATATATATATATATATATATATATATATATATATATATATATATATATATATATATATATGTACAGTATGTCCACTAAAGTCCCTTGCCACCCTCTTAACTTTGGAACGGCTGCTGCTATATTCATAAAAGTGATGTCTAGGTATAGTAAAGTAGCCATGCGCTACTGAATGAAACTACCTACCACGACACCTGGTGGAAAACTGTAAAGTTAGCATTCGTATTTCGAAAACGGAACGAGATAGGTAAAAAAAGTGGTATACAAAGTTGTAGAGCCTCCTCGATTTAGTACGAAAAGATATCTTGTCGTTATTAATGTGAAGAATACAACGGTTAAAATGCGCATTTGTTGTTTTGTGCTGTGACGTGGCACATCGTACGTGTGCGTATTTTAAAAAACAAAAAATCGTTTTCTTTCACCGCTAGCCGTGAAAGAAAACGATTTACATTTTCGTGATTACATTTTTCACTTTTATTTCGAAATGGGAAGAAGCGTAGTATTAAAAACAATTCCAACAATATGTATGCAGTATGCAAATGCGTAAGAAACGTCATGCCTGTTTACCTGAAACAACTATAAAAGAGACATGTTCTTGGTAATACCCGATTTTGTGGAGAGCCTGCTGTTGTTTAATTGAAAGAATCTGTGGTTTCAACAAGGCGGTGAAAGAATCTGTGGTTTCAACAAGGCCTGCTCACTAGACGTCTCCAGTGAAGCAGTACCCCGTCAAGGAACTTGGCAACCAAATACTAGGGTATTACTGTTTCGAAGAGTGGCCTCCACGTTCTCCTGATCTTAGTCCACTGGACTTTTTCCTGTGGGTATACTTGAAACAGCAGGTGCATGTGATAACTTCACAAAAATTGCAGGACCTTAAACGACACATTAAGGTCGCGTGTTCCAACGTGTGCAACGTAATCTTCAAGCGAGGATCCAAATGTGCATTGGAGCTGACGCTGAGAAGTTTGAACATCTTAAATAAAGTATATTGTTGTAACTATTTGTTTTTTTCTCTCTCTTAT
Source organism: Latrodectus hesperus (assembly GCA_037975125.1). Classification (NCBI taxonomy): domain Eukaryota; kingdom Metazoa; phylum Arthropoda; class Arachnida; order Araneae; family Theridiidae; genus Latrodectus; species Latrodectus hesperus. The sequence goes on along the minus strand of JAJQOW010001820.1, from coordinate 16,525 downwards.
ATCGTTTTGTCACGTCACAGCACGAAACAACAAATCCGCGTTTTAAACGTTGTATTCTTCACATTAATGCCTACAAGGTATATTTTCGTACTAAATCGAGAATGCTCTACAACTTTGCAAATCACTTTTTTCTCTATCTCGTTCCGTTTTCAAGATAGGAATGCTAACTCCGCAGTTTTCCACCAGGTGGCGCAGTAATCTGTTTCATTCAGTAGCGCATGGCCACTTTACTATACCTAGACACCACTTTTATAATTATAATAGCAGCATTTCCGAATTTAAGAGGGTTGCAAGGGACTTTAGTGGACATACTGTATATATATATATATATATATATATATATATATATATATATATATATATATATATATATATATATATATATATATAGATAGATAGATAGATAGATAGATAGATAGATAGATAGATAGATAGATAGATAGATAGATAGATAGATATAGATATAGATATATATGTTTACCTATAAAAGTGAAAAATAAAAATAAATAAAAATTTAATGTTTTCATAAGCAAGGCATTAGTTTTAAGTTTTAAAAGAGATTGTGCTTACAAATATTTCAATTATTGATTCAGAATTCTATTGAAATGTCGGATTGTTCTAAATTGCAAAATACGTATATTTTGAACTCTGATAATTTTGCCATTATTTAAGGTCTTCTGTAATACTTTTTCTCTTTTTCTGTATTGAAATTATGGTCTGATTTTGGCTTAGTTGTGTTTGATTGAATAAGATTGAGTATTTCTGTTCTTTTATTTATATTATTTAAATTTTTATTTATTCCTTTTTATATTCTTTTTTTAAAAAAAATTTAAAAATTTTTTATGGTGTTAATATTTTTATTATGGATTTAAAATGACTGAAATAGAAACTGAAATCATTTATACGGATTGCAATTTGCGCATCCCCTCAAAAAAAAAAAAAAAAAAAACACTTTAAGATTATTGTGTTTTGAAGATTCTATTCCACAGCTAATCCAGTTAGCTGCAGAAAACGGTATTACCAAGTTTTTCATTTTCCTATCTCCCGCTGATGGTACGGCATCTATTCCAAAGAAATCTTTACAATTTAAAGCAAAAAATAATACAACTTGTAAAGAATCGCAAGAAAATAATACATATTCAACACACCCGTCAAGGTAAAGTTCGATTCGAAACAAATTGCCCACATAATGCTATAGAAGTAAGCCAGATAACCAACATTCTTGGAGTACATGTTAACGGTCATGTTTAAATCTGAATACATATCTTCAAGATTTCTTATAAAAGAAATAAATGTAGAACTACTTTTACACCTTGTTGCTGAAGAAATTACTCAAAATGGCGTAACAATATTAGGCTTACAAATATTTACAAAAAAGAATTCTAAGGAACAGAGTGAAAATATTTTGGTGAGTGTCATTGGTCATTCTTTACCTCAAACTATTAACTTATTCTCTTCGGTAATTCCTTTTTTGATAACGTTTTGTCAATGAGTAAAATGCTATAAATACACTCATAGTACGAAAAAATGCAAAGACTTGGTTTTATGTAAAAACGGTGTAACATTACATAAGGAATCTCTCTGTGCCACTGAAACACCTAAATGTATAAACTGCCAACGAAATCATGTAGCTTAGGACTTTTCCTGCTTTACGAGGTTTGATAAAGAAAATTCTTACATTTTAAAAGTATAAACCACCTTCCATTTATTGAAGTGAGAAGACGTTATAATAAATCTTTAAAAACCATATACTCCAGTGTAACCAAAATTCATCTTCCTGTTTTGCTGAATCAAATTGAAATAACTGATATTGTTAAAAAAATGCAGTGACTGAGATGGCTTTTATATTTGAGGCAAAATTATTTTCGATACAGGCTTAGACAAGATCAAATGGTCCAACAAATGTTCTCATTCATGAAGGAATGCTTGCGAACATGTTCGCCTCCAGCTAGATCACTTTCTACATCTCCTTCAAGAAAAAGTCGTGCAAGATCTAATCAGTCAAGAAAGATAAGTCCAAACAATTCTGTGAATCAGCAAATTATGTCACCAGAACAACCTGTTATGAAGTCTTCTCAACCAAATATTAACTATGCAGAACCTAACATAGAATAAAGAACTGTATCTGGACGATGGCGTAAGAAGCATTCATAATTTTTTTATAAATTCTTTTACGACGAGCGCACTTTACTGATATCAAGTAACTGTCCTGCAAACACAAGCATATCGGTATCCTGACGGGCTGATATCGGCAGTCTCGGATAAGTGTCAGCATTGGCATGAAGATTTAGTAACAATTTTGGTTCCATATCGGCAAGCGATACTAAAAATGTGCTCTTTAATAGTGTCGGAAATAAGTATCGGTCCCTATAAGGCTAACTGCCGGCAGAATGTGAGTGTCCTCTGCTGATACAGGTTTGATACATACATTCCGATTCTGTGCCGAATATTATATGCGATATCGGTCTTGTTGAAAAATTATTAAAGACCGTGGGACCGTTAAATTTTCTCTGAATTGTAGATCATCATTGTCACAAAAGCTACTGTGGTAACAAATCAGAGCTCAAAAAATCATATATAATTTAAAATCAAGTATAATTATTTTTAATTTTTATTGCAACTGATAAATTTTCAGAAAATCACTCTTTTTAAAAACACAGCATTAATTAAATAACATGAAAATGTCTCTGGATGCTGATAATTCTAAAATAGTTTTTTTTCTGAATCGTAATAAAATGATGTTTAACTATCCAAAATTAAAGGTGCACTTGTCTTTTCCTGTATTACGTTTAAAATTTTTTCTTTGAAAACTGTGTAGTTATTTTAAACTTTCAAGCCATTTACATAAAGCAGTTTAATATTACAAATAAATAAGTTCTATCTGTAAATATATTAATATTTTAATTACGTTATGATGCCGCCCAACTTGTGTGGTCAGCGTGTCTGACTGCGGATAGGGAGGTCCTGGGTTCGAATCCCGGTTCGGGCATGGATGTACTATCTCTCTCTATCTATCCTGTCTTTGTCCTTTCCTTGTATGAATGAGATGGGAATGTTTGCCTACCCTATAAACGGGTCCCTATGGCATGTGTGTACTGAAGAAGTCGGACTCCACACCAAAATAGGGTTCAGTTGGAAAAGTGGAGCAGCGCACCCCATATCATATTGCCAGCCTGGTTGGCACACGACAACAACAACAATTACGTTATGATAAAACTTTTTAAAAGTGTTTGCTTGGAATAAAAATGAATATTTTTAATAAATTTTAATTTCAATTCATTAAACTAATACATTAAATACCCTTTATTTTTATATGAAACCTTTGATTCTTTTGACGAACGTGTTTGTCATTTTAGTGGCAGTTGCGAAGGTTATACTAAGAAGCTTATGTGCTCATAATAGAATAAAATTAATAGAATTAATTTTTGGCTCTCGGAAAATTATGTTTTAGAAATATTTCCTTACAATTATATATAGAAAAATATTGCATCTCATTGCTTGCCATCAGTTATTATTTTTAAGAAAATAATCTCAAAAAAAAAAAAATTAATACTATATCTGTTTTTTATAGCGTCTATAGGATATTTTTGGCATATTTTTCGTTTACCGTAATTTTATTACCTAATAGATTTCATGAAAAAATATTTAAAAATTGAAAGAATTATTTGTTAGCAAATCTTAAAAAATTATAATTATTAAAATTATTAATAATATAAAGTTTTGAGACCTTAAAGTAAATAATATTAAGTCATATTAAAACTGCAGAAATAAACTACACTTTTTAATAGATTTCAGGCAAAAATTTTTGATATATTGACTTTTCATTCTTCAGTTCCAATTATTTATTAATTATGTATTTCATTTTAATCCTTTTTCCTAGTCCATATCATCATATCATACAGTTAAGTTGGTTCCTAAAGGCGTTTTAGACATGAATCAGGAAATTTGTCCTCCCAATCTTTTTTTTTTTATAAAAAAATCTATTTTTTTCTTATAAAAAACAGATTTGATGAAAGAAAATCTCAATGCCAGATTTTAATTATTGAGAATTTCTACAAAATCATCCGATTTCAAGTGAGTAATAGTTATCTGTTGACTTGCAATCAAAATATTTTTAATTTTATATATTTCTAAATATTATTTTCTCTGTGTAAATTGTAATGCTATAATTTTTTATTATTAATAATTGTGAACAATAATTTCTTAAAAAATTACATATGCAGTCATTTATTAAATAAATCGGACAAAATTTTAAATAAAAATAAATGGTTCAATTTGCAAGTCCTTAATATCAGGGGTAAATATTACTCTTCACCACTTTATTGACGTCGATTATTTTCAAATCTTGAAATAATTATTTAATTTCATAATTTGTTTATATTGAAAAGATTTTGCAAGCTATAAAACAGTGATGTCACTGCTTTTTATAGTTATTTGTGAAATTTGAATCTAAGATATTGTCATGAATATTACTATTTGAATAGTTTACAAATTAACATTTAATTTAGGCGTCCGTATTCAGTGGTATCTTTTCTAGAGGAAGATGATACTTTGTTTGTCGTCCCAAGTAGTTGGATAGCTGAAAAATCCCCGGATTCTGATTTGTTCATTTGCCGCTGGCCAATGGGCCATGTTACTTGGTTGTCTAGAAAAATGAAACCTCCTGAAAATAACTGGAAATGGATCGGTGCTCGAATTTTGCATTATTAAAATATGTTTCTTCCTCATCAATGTTCTCCTTAATAAAAACTGCAGGCTTTAAATTAACACATTTTTTCTCTGATTCGTTTATTCTTTTTATATCTCATAAAAATCATTATATTCTTTCAATATTTGATTCAATCATTTTACTTTTAAAATCTGAATACTGATTAATATTAGTCAGATGTAAATTTATGAAATGTCAAAGTAAAATGTAGCTTAAAATATTGTGCTATTCAAAATAAAAGTATATCTTAGTTAAATAACAATGACATTCTTTTCAAAGTAACTCTCAAACTACTTTTATCTGTTTTCCATTTTGGAAAAATATGACATACTGTTAACATACTTTTTGCATGTTTGTAATATAGTAGCAAAATGTAATTTGTTTATTTTTATCAGTTTCTTTTTATTCTTTACATAGGAACATATGAATCTGCAAACAAATATTTAGAGAAATACAAATTCACCTGTGAATTTGAACTAATCTCATCAGAAAATGAAGCAGCATTGCTATCAAAACAAGAAGTAATCAAGAATCCTGTATCTTCACAAGTAACCAAAGGATCCTGGAACCAGGGGGTACGTGTACCTTCCTGGGGCTTGAGCAGCCACCAGGCGCGTCGGCAAGTGGTGGATAGCCGAATGTCCTGTAGGAATGACAGGATAGCCTTGAATATAGAATCAGAGGCCGCGAACCAGCTCCCGTAAACCCTGGTGTTATGCGATCCGTGCCTAGGGCTAATTGGCACCGCGGTATTGGTGTCTTAACGGAGCCTCTGGTTGCTTGGCGAACTTCTAGAGTAATTTGCCTTGCCCAGTAACTCAGGCAATGCTGGGTGGACTTATATTACCTGAGCTTTTTAATTGTTATCTTGTGGCTGAAAAGACACAAGAAGTAACAAACCTTTCTGCATTTGCAGGTGAAGCCTCTAAAATAGACCTTGCTGAAAAAGACAAAGGAACTCAGAGGCAATCTTGTAAAGGGGCAGCAATGAATCCTTCACTTGAGGTAGAAATGACCTCCAAACCATCTTCTTCTGGTGAAAGTCGGGAAGCTATTCCTAGCATGACTGACTTTCTGACCAGATGGGACTGTTTCAGCTAGACCTTATCTGCTGGAAATGTCATATGCAAGAGGAAACGGCAGAGCATGTCATTTACGAAATTGAGGCTCTTGCCCTCCCTAGATTAACTTCTTTAGGCTTCATCCATACTAGAGAGTTACACCTAGACTCCATTAAAGGGTTATCGGACTTTATTAGTAAAGTGGGTGACCCGAGCAACTGGAACTAGGAAACATTGGATTTGGAGTTAATGGTACAAATTGCTGATAAAAACAGAGGTGCCCAATGACATACAAACCCAATTTTAAGAAGAAGAAGAACCAAAGGATACATCATATCAGACATAACTGTGGAGAATTTTCAAAGGCTGGAGGGTGATTTTCCCAAAAATATATCTTGAACTTTTTAATTTGGCATATATTTAAAACAACTTTAAATGCATGACGATAGTAACTTACTAGCAAAGCTTTTAATTCGTTCCTTCATTTTAAAGACATATAAGTAACTTTAACTCATAAAATAATTTTGCTTTATTAGTACACATTTTTACTTACATATTCCATTTTTATGATAGAAAAAAATTAATTTTTTAATCGAAAGGTAGATAAAAATTTAAAAAGAAGCTTTTTTAATTAGCAGTTATTTTTTTACAAACAGTTAAAACCTTAGTAAAATTTATTATTAATTTAAATGATTAAAAACTTTAAATTCATGATTATGAAAACAAACTCACGCAATATATAAGTTTTAAAATTTAGCTTGCTAAAACCATGTCATTTCAAATTAAAGGACGCTTTATACGTTTAATGAAAATTGTATGTTTAATATTATTTTTATATTGTTTTTTTCTAGTAAAAGAGTCGATTGCCTTTTAAAAAATTTAGCTGAAGTAAAAGAAAAGAAAAAATAGCAAATGGAAATGTTGAATGAATTGAGACAACAAACTTCAAGGGAGAATGTGGAACTTTGAACTTTGATCATTGTCCGAAATGAATAAATTTGAAGCTGCCTTAATTGAAGAAGGAGAATTTATAAAGACTGTAAGTATATTTTGTTTCCAGCATGTTCTTTACCACACTAGAAATTTTTATATTATAATTAAATCACTGAATACTTCCAAAAGTAATATTGTTATAGCACTTTTATATTTTAACTCATTAATTGTATGACCAGAACCAGAGTTGTATATGGCTATATTATCAATATTTGTCTATAAAATTCTAATCTTTTTTAAATTTTGAGATTTAAATTATCATAAATTTAAAGTTGTGTACATAAAAATATTTAAAACTTAAACAATATAACTTTCTTTAATGAAAGTTCTAGTACATTGTACAGATAATTTTGTTCAGATTTCTGAAAAACATACATATGCTAGATTCTTTTTTGCCTTCAGTTTATAAATTCCCAATAACAGGATGTTTACTGGTTATACATTCTAGGCTTTTTAAATCAACCATTTGTGGTTTCAACTGCACTTCAGAAGAGTAGATGTCTGTAATAGTCAGAATCCAATCAAAATTTTAGCTCTCGGTTTAGTTATCTTTCATATGGAAAATGTGACACTAGAGTTCTATCAGCCAAAAAAATAAATCCATTTAAATTATCCAATATCTATAAATGTTATCGTAAGGACCTAACTTAGAATTATCAAACAAAAGCGCCATTGTTTTTTATTTGTGTTGGCTTTTAATTGCCTGGTTAACAAAAAATTGCATTACGACAGAATATATGATTATATTTATATGTATACATATAAACTGAATTTTATTTTTACAGGTAAAAAAGGGCTTCTGTTTAGGTGTTAAAAATGGGAAAGAAGCGATACGAAGAATTCTACAAAAAGCATTTGTGCATAATTTGGCTCTAACCATGAGCTGGAATGGAAGAAATATGAAAATTCTATTCAAAACATTTCCCAATATATTACAATTCATAACAGGTATTTATATTTATATTTTAACGTTTGAATAGTATATTGAGAGTAAAAACATTTTAAATATTCATTAAAATGTCCAAAATAACAATATTTATATTATGCCCAATTTTTGAACATGTGATTAGAAAATGATTACTTGAATGTGTTAGTTACAGCCTGTTATAAAAAAGTGCAATGTTATGAAAGAATAAATGTATGCTTTTGTGAGAAATTTTCTACATCGCTTAAGTGGCAGCCAAGCACCTAGAAGTTTTTGAGAGCACCTTTAATCCTTAATTACCAAATTAACTTCTGAGAAGACATTTCCCTGATGATTAACTGTATATATGTGTTGAGCTACGATGACTAAATATGTTCACTTTGCTTCACATTAAAATCACCTGAGTAAAGCATCATTTACTGCGGGCAATGATTGGGAGGGTGACCATGTACTCTCCCTCACTGGGTCGTTGGAGATCCGTGGGTTAGGGATGTGTCCACGTTAATACATAACGTCCAAAGTCTTTCTGTTGTGGTGGCATGGATGTGAAAAGGGTGCCATCTCAAATGTGACTTCGTCACCAGACCTTGGTTCAAAATTATGAGGTGTTTGATGATGGGCGAGTATTCCAAACCCGTTAACCTAAAGGTGCAATCAAGTACTCGCCTGCACTGCTACGTACGAGGTGTGGCTATTAAATAACGAGACTGTCGTTGTAAAAAGTTTTATTCTTTTATACACAATTATTTATTATCGCCTTCAATGTACACCCCTTCTCTATCCCTGCAACGCTCCATGCGAATTTTCCATTGTTGGAAACAGTGCTGGAAGTCATCTTTTATCGACTCCTTCAGTACTCTTGCCGCTTTCTCTTTAACAGCTTCCACGGATTCAAATCTTGTTCCTTTTAATGCAGATTTCACCTTAGGGAACAGATAGAAGTCACATGGTGCCAGGTCTGGCAACATGTAACCATTGAGTAAGGTGGATGCTCAAACAGTGGGATGCTGTGTTTGGCCAGTTTTTGCGAGTTGGTTGTTGTTCAAACGTGAGAATTTTTGGCACCATTTTGGCGCACACTTTTTTCATGTTCAAATTGTCATGTAAAATTTGCCGTACACATTCTTTATCAATGTTTACACTTTCAGCTAATGCACGAATACTCAATCGACGATCATACCGAATCAAACTAGCAACTTTTTCGACATTTTCTTCCGTTTTTGACGTTGAAGGGCGACCTGGCCGCGAATCATCTTCAACGTCTTGTCGGCCATCTATAAAACGTTTGAACCATTCAAAAACTCGTGCACGGGATAAACATTCACTGCCGTACACTTCTTTCAGTAAATTATAAGTTTCAGTACCAGTTTTTCCCAGTTTGAAGTGAAATTTAACAACAATTCGTTGCTCTATTATTACTCTAACCATTTTTTCGCCAAAATAAAATAACAATGTTAACGGAAATGAAGGTTATGACTAAACCGTGTTACTTACGCAAATGAGGCTTAGGGCATTTTGAAGAGAAAGCTTCACACTAAACAGCTGACAGTCAATGGCATACTACGCATGCGCACTTTTACCGCCGCAGCGTTAGTCTCGTTATTTAAAAGCCACACCTCGTATGTGTTGAAAGGAAAATCCTACTGATCATAGAATAAACACGCCTAACGTCTTTTGTTCAACAATGGTTAGAATTGAATCTGTATTCTTGAAGTTGCAAACCTACCACTATACCACAGTGAGGCAATTATGAGAGTAATTTATAATTTTAAGGATAATCTACACTTAAATTCAAACTAATTCAAGAGTTGGATGAAAAATATTTTAAACAAGAAAAACATTGAATTTAAGTATATATGTTAGGAAAGCCAAATGTAATATACCCATTTTGAAAGCCAATTGTATCGATGCAATAAAAAATTTTTTATCTGCTTTCAGATGTTACTTTATACTTATATTGAATGTGCCTTTTTAGACCTGAATTTTGAAGTTTTATTATAATGAATAAATAAATTGGAAGATTTATATTTGAGGTACGGTGTTTTGAAATAGTAACAATAAAGAAATTCCGAATAATGTATTTCTTTTTCGACATGTTTATCATAGTTAATTTTTTCATTCTTATCTTCATTTTTGTCATTAGGAAAGTCATTGTACACTACTGGCCATTAAAATTGCTTCACCAGGAAAACGGCACACCACACACGTGAAATTTGCATGACAGGTAAAACTTGCTGTGATATGCAAATGATTAGATTTTCAGCTCATTCCTACAAAGCAAGCGACAGTAGCGACATCTACAATGTGTAAAAAACCAGAGATTTGACAGCAGTTTTCTCATACTCAATTTCCGTTTGTACGTTGTTTTCGGCAAAGAAAGTTGTTGTAATGCCTCGTATAAGAAGAAGAAATGCCTATCAGCACGTGTCTGACTTTGATCGAGGGAGGATTATAGCCTAACGGGATTGTGGTTTATCGTACCGCAATATTGCTGCTCGCGTCGGTCGAGACCTAATGAGTGTTAGCAGAATATGGAATCGATGGGTTCAGGACAATCATACGGAACGTCATGCAGGATCTCAGCGACCCCCATCACTAACACCAGAGAACACAGACATATTATCCGTATGGTCACAAGGGATCGTACAGCCACGTCACGAACCCTGAGTCGAGAAATGGAGTCATTTGCAAGGCAACAAGTTTCTGCTCGAACAGTTCGACGACGTTTGCAGCAGCATGGATTGTCTGCACGGCGACCATGGCTTCAGCTAACATTGACGCTGCGTCACAGACAGGAGCGCCTTCAATGGTGTGATCAGTGACGAACCTGGACGAGGCAATGGCATCACGTCATCTTTACAGATGAATCTCGGATCTGTATACAGGACCATGATGGCCGCATCCGTGTTTGGAGGCATCGTGGAGAACGCGCATTCCAGCTTGCATTGGACATCACCATACTGGCCCATCTGCTGGAGTGATGGTATGGGGTGCCATTGGATACACGTCTCGATCACCTCTTGTTCGCATTACCGGCACTTTTAACAGCAACCGTTACATTTCCGATGTGTTAAGGCCCGTGGCTCTGCCCTATCTTCGAGGCCTCTCTAAAGTCTCTTTGTTTCAAAGTTTCTTATCTCTTTGTTTCAAAAGGATAATGCACGACCGCATGTTGCCCGTACTGTTCTGAACTTCCTTGATACAGAACAGGTTCGACTGTTACCCTGGCCAGCACGTTCTCCTGATCTGTCACCAATTGAGAACGTGTGGTCAGTGGTTGCCGAGCGATTGTCATCACTCACCATCCACTACTGTCGATGAACTGTGGCATAGTGTTGAAGCTGCATGGACTGAGATCCCCGTACATGCCATACAATCTCTGTTTGACTCCATGCCTAGGCGGATAAATGCTGTTATTGCAGCCAGAGGTGGCTGCTCTGGGTACTGATTTCTCAAGATCTATACATCCTTATTTCCTGTAATTCACTTGTTCTTTCCACTATAATGTATGTGTCCAATAAATATCGTTCTGTTATTTTCTAAGAAAATAACAGAATTGTTTTTTATAGAATTGTTTTTTACATATTGACCAGTGTTCTTTTTCCCAGAAAGAAAGAAAAAGCCCACTTTCTCAACTAACTATTCATTTTTCTTTGTATATTGAAATGTGGATTTTTCTTTCCCAAGAAAGAAAGAAAAAGTCTATCTTCTCTGAAAAAAATATCTATTGTCCTTTGCACATTGAGATGTGCAGTGTTCTTTTCCCCAAAAAGAAAGGAAAAGTCCATTTTCTCTGCAAAGGACATCAAAATATATTTATTGTCTTTTGAATATTGAGATGCGGCAAGTGTTCTTTCTCCAGAAAGAAAGAAAAAGTCCATCTTTTCTGAAAAAATATTTGTTGTCCTTTACATATTGATATGCGACTTATGTTCTTTTTCCCAGAAAGAAACATGAAGACTGTTTTCCTTAAAAAATATTTATTGTCTTTTATTTTGGAAGGTAACGTGGATTTCTAAGTATTATGATAAAGATTTCTCTTGACCGCAACACTTTTTGCTATTAAAATCTGAGACTTTTCTCCAGAAAGAGACTCAAACTGAGAACAGAAGGATTTAATGTGAGAATTATGTAACACTTGACCAGATTTTATAAAATTTTTCGTTTTTAATAAAAAAATGTGATTTTCCTTATTTTTTTTACAAAAAAATTGTTACTTTTTGCATCATCTTCATATTATTCTTCAAAATTGACAGTAATAAAAGAAACTAAATATCATTTCTGAAATGAATTTACTTCTAAAGTTGTATCTTCAAAGTTCTCCTTCACACATAACTGAGAAATGTTTGATATCAATAAATAAATTTAATGAACAGAGTTTAATAAAATAATCATAAACAATTGATCATCAAAAACTTTTGATTATTTTAAATAGTTGCTTCACTATTTAATTTTGTTTTTTCGGTTTCAAAGTGTTCAGAAAAAAACCGGCTCACGTATGATATATAACTAAAATCATCAAAACAGTTTTGCCATTTATTTTTACTTAAATTATTGTAAACTTTTTATTAATTTAAATGCACATTGGACTCTTGTTTAATTTTGATTTTTCTATTTCAAGTTTACAGGAAAAAACTAGCTCACGTATTACACAACAAAAAGAAACAGCATATTTTTACTATTTATTTTTACTTAAATTATTGTAAATTTTCTATAAATTTAAATAACCGTTGTACTTTCGTTTAATTTTGATTTTTCTGTTTCAAAATTTATAGAAAAATTCTAATTCACATATATAACTAAAATAATCAACATAATTTTACCATTCATTTTTTAAAATTATTATATTTAAAAATTATAGGATCTCAGTACACCTTTCATCACAATTTGAGCAGAAGAAAGGCGTGTTTTCAGCAAGGATTTAAAGCTTATTGATGCCACAACACGAAATATAATTATAGATATGAGCAAGTTTCCACTCTCAATTCGACATACTTTGTGGTTAGAGGTGGTGGCACAATGACTCTTGATATTGCATCACAAACAAGAATATGTCCAAAGATGGAATCAACGATAAATCAAGATGATGAAACGTTTTCATAGATCTTCTTTTCAAAATAATCTGTACTCAACGTGATTGCTACATCTATGTTTGCAACCATTCAGGTAAGCATAGATATGCCGGCATGTGATCGCATGTCCATTATAGAGTGGTAGACCATTATGGTCCACCACTCTAACAGATTATTTGAAGTATCATTGAATATGCGTCTCGATCATTTCTTGTTAACTTTAAAGATCCTTTAAGCAGCAGTCTTTGAATTTTTTACCACTGAAACTTGTGTAATTCTTCGTCACATAAGGATTATGTATCCCTAACTTTCTTGATACAAACCACCAACTGTTGTCCTAGATAGCACGTTCTCCTCATCTTTCATCAACAGAAAATGAGTGGCCAGGAATTGACAAGTGACTGCTGCTTCTTAATCCAGTGGACGAGGGTTTGTCATTTGTAACAGGAGCACCCCTACTATTGCACATACACCGCGTTGCATAATGATAGAACCACCATGTATTTTCAGCCTAGCACACAGTAATTGGAATAAATGATTGAAATAATTATTTTTATTGAAAATATACAAAATAAGAATGACAATAACAAAGTAAAAACATTATTCATGTTTATATTTTCATGTAATAAAATAAAAAATACAAATTTAGGGTTGCAAAATGATAGCACTTTCAGTTAATACTTTGTAAGAGCGCTCTTTTTGATTATAAGTTCAAAAATTCGATTAGGCATGCTTTCGACTAAGCGTTTGAGAATATCTGCATTCAGATTTTCCCATTTGTAATAAGAGAGTCTTTCAATTCTTGAACCGTTGAATACTGCTTGCCGTTGGCATATACGGCCCTGCTTAAAATACCCCAGAAGTTTTTCATGGGGTTCATGTCAGGAGAACATGCAAGCCATTCGATTACCTGGACTCCATTGTCCAGGAACCATTTCCAAGACGAGTTTGCAACATAAATGCTAGCATTATCCTGTTGGAACTTCCAAAATGGACCTCCAATTTCTTCTCCAAAAGGCAACAAACTTTCTTCCTAAAAGTCTTGATAGTCTATTGCTCTCATTTGACCAGTAGGGAGGGCAATGTTACTCCGCCCAGCATTGCCAAATCCAGCCCAAACCATTAACGATCCTCCCCACATTGTCTCTTAAAAAATGTGAGATTCATTTCGGAAATCCCTCCAATAGAATGTCCACCCTTCTGGACCATCTAGATGGAATTTTTTTCGTCGCTGAACACTACTTGAGTCCACTGTTCTTTCCACGTCATGTGTTCTTTTGCCCATTGCATCTATTTCGTTTGTGAAGGTCTGTAAGTCTCGGTTGCGTTTTCATTTTCGTGTACTCAAGATGTTCATTCCGTGGAGCTATTCTGGATAAAGTTGACTCGTAAACTTTGATGGTGGGGTGTCGTGATAGTCTGCTCAATGTTTCACCAGCTTTTAACTTCCTTATAACTAACCTTTCTTGCCGCTTTGTTAGCTTTCAAGGTCTTCCAGTGGATTTCTTTGTCCCATATTTGGATCCAAGATGGAGGAAATTATTGACCACGTGTGGTGAACAACCAATATGTCTTGCTATATTTCGTGAAGACAATCCTGCTAGGTTAAAAGCCGCAATTTGTCCTTTTGCAAAATCAGATAACGGTTTTTTCCTACCCATACTTAGTGACACCGTTTTAAATCAATAAACTATGCGTACTCACAATAAATGCAAGTAAGGTTAGGTTAGTTGATCAAACGAAGCTTTTATATACTTGTTTGTTGCAACCCAACTGCGCGTGCTTCTCTAGGCTCGATTATTCCACTGAAAAGTATGGGTGGTGCTATCATTTTGCAACCTAAAATTTGTATTTTTTATTTTATTACATGAAAATATAAACATGAGCAATGTTTTTACTTTGTTATTGTCATTCTTATTTTGTATATTTTCAATAAAAATATTTATTTCGATCATTTATTCCAATTACTGTATGCTAGGCTGAAAACACATGGTGGTTCTATCATTTTGCAACGCGGTATATATGCAATAGTAGGGGTGCTCCCGTCACAAATGATAAACCCTCGTCCACTGGATTAAGAAGCGGCAGTCACTTGTCAATTTCTGGACACTCATTTTCTGTTGATGAAAGACGAGGAGAACGTGCTATCTAGGACAACAATTGGTAGTTTGTATCAAGAAAGTTATGGATACATAATCCTGATGTGACGAAGAATTACACAAGTTTCAGTGGTAAAAAATGCAGACTGCTGCTCAAAGGATCTTTAAAGTTAACAAGAAAGGATCGAGACGCATATTCAATGGTACTCCAAATAATCTGTTAGAGTGTATCTCCTATGTAACAATTTTGTAAAAAATGTTCCTAGAAAAATTGTTAGTCATAATTATTGGGAAAATTTGATTTAACATTTGAAGAGGCAATCAGATTCTTAAAGGTGACTGCTGGGGATCTAGGCGCTAGGCCAGCAGCTACTGGTTAGATGTTTAAGCAGAAAAACGCTGTTATATCTATTAAGCATAGATTGAATAAAAATTTCGTAGGATTTATACATCTGCATTTTGTGAAATTTAAATTGATCATTCATTCTATTATGATTTATATAAATGCTCCATAAACATAACTTGAATTACATTTTGTCCATTTTAATGGCCTGCAGATTAAAAATAAAACAATTACAATGTTAGCATTGTCCTTTTCAAATTCTTTTCTCTGTGTCCTGTCATCATTACTAACATGATTATAATTATTCATGTATATTTTATTAATATAATTATTTTTAATAAGTTGGTTTATGTATATATTTCAAGTTTTCATGACGTATTTTGAATGTAAAAATGTAATTAAAACATTTGAATAAAATAATTTTTTATATTATCACAATACTGAAAAGAAATATAAAAACATAAAATTTAGTAATCGTAAGGTTGAATTTACCTTTTGATTATCCTGATACGAAAGAATTTTAACTTAAAAATGTTTTAAATTGAAAATATGTTTTCACCCAGTTATAGTTTAACCATAAAAACAGTTACTCACTCTGGATTTTTGGACACGTTAAGTGCCAGCTCACGTGTGAACTCGTCATCTGACAGTGGCTTAAAATAATGAGGTGCTTGGTGATGGACGAGTAATTCAAATCCATTAAGCTTAAGACAGTTTTCATCCACATCACTATGTACGTATATATATTTAGAGCTTTAAATATGTATATATTCATTCATTGTCGTGTGCCAGCAAGGCTGGCAACATGGGGTGCGCTGCTCCACTTTTCCAACTGAACCCTATTTTGGTGTGAAGTCCGACTTCCTCAATACACACTTGCCATAGGGACCCGTTTATAGGGTAGGCAACCATTCACACCTCTTTCATACAAGGAAAGGACAGGATAGATAGAGAGAGAAATTACATCCATGCCCGAACCGGGATTCGGACCCAGGACCTCCTTATCCGTAGTCAGGTACGCTGACCACTAGACAAGTTGGTCGGCAATATGTATATATACATTATATGTTTATAAGAATATACATCCATATTTTTAGCTTTAAGTTTTTATATTTAATAAAATACTAATACGATATTAAATATTCATATTATTTAATCCAATAAAATATAATAGGAAATGTTTTAAGAAAAATTTAAATAAAAATTTATATAAAATGAAATTCATTCATTTGCATGCTTAAGAGATATTAAAAGAAAAGATTTAGTTAAATTGCTATTTTAATTTTTTTCATATATGTTTCTTATAACAGATGCCGCTGAAACA
>JAJQOW010001819.1:0-32678 GCA_037975125.1 Latrodectus hesperus | reverse complement strand
ATGCTTAAGATTCTTGTTTATTACCCCTTTCGAAATTTTCAGAATCCATAGAAAGCAAAGCTTTAAGACTTGTTGCCCAAATTATTTTCTTCCATCTTACGTTAAGAATTCTTTCATATGAACAAAGTCAATTAAAATGTTTATATTATTATTTGCATTTTTTGTAGTCAAAGTTTTGAAAGGAAAACAATGATAACTTTGAAGATTCAAATGATTTTAGATCAAAATTATGCTTTATATTTATATTATATATATTTATTTGGCTTTATATTTATTTAACAATGAAATTTCAAAAAATTATTTGCTATGGGAAACTAGCTCAATTTTTTCCTTTAAGGATTTATTTGAAAAAATATAACTCATTTCAATTGCTTTAATCTTTTAAAATTATTCATTTTATGTGATGTACTATTTAAATGAATGATATTTAGATGGTTTTATAATTTTGAAACTCATTATACATATATTTAAAGATTGTAGATACTAGAAGATAACAATGTGCTCATTTACACTGCTGGCCTTACAAAATGCAAAACCCTGAAAGAATGTGTGAAAAGACATCGTTTTTCTTTTTAGCAAGTCTCTGAGTTCAGAGGTTAAGTATAGCAGATTTTAAGGATTGTGAATTATCACTCAGAAAAATCAGTGATCGTGTTAGACGAAAACAAGTAACTGTGACCATGTAAGAGGGAACGGAGATTGCACACAACTCATTGCACAACAGCACGTGATCGCAGACATTCTGTGCACATAACAGTGATTTTGCTCATCCATTACAAGAAACATAGGAGAGTAGGTTAACACTGTTAAGCATATTTCTGTTTTTGGCCATGCCATTCGGAGTCGTTTGCAGTTCAGTGGATTGGTGTCTCTTGACTCAGAACCACAAGTGCTTATGTTCCAATACTGCAGAGAATGACGGATACAGATAAAAGAATGGAAAGATTTTGTCATTTATGACGAATCCCAATTTTGTCTGCAACAGCACGATGGTCAAAACCGAATCCAAAGACACTGAGGTGAATAACTGTGGAACTGTTGCATTATACATTGCCATACTAGACCTGAACCCGGTATCATGATTTAGGATAGTATTATATTACACTCTTGCATCCCTATGGTACACATTGCCGGTACATGAAACAACCTGCATTGCATCGCTGAGGTGAGATAGCCAATGGTCTTTTCATGCATCCAGAGGTTACCATCAACCCTATTCCTGCAGGATAAGTTGTGGCACTTAATGTTCGAAAGGCCTTCTTTACTTTTCTGATTCGATTACTCTCTTGTCCTCCTCATTCTCTCGATCTATCACCCATTGAAAACACTTGATCCATACTTGCACAACAACTGACCCTATATACACTATCTGTTCCTTCACCAGATCAACGTTGGCAATATGCGGAAGCAGCACCCAAAACTACTTTGATTCTATTCTGAGGCATGTGGCAGAGCCAACAATGGTGGCTGTGGTAACTACTTGTTTTGTCATCATGCGCATTTCACAAGTGGCCTGTCCTTTTAATCATTTGATCTTTGCATAAAGTGTTACCAGCTAAATAATTTTTCTTTAATTGATCTAGTCTTTCTTGGTGTTGCATTTTGGATGGATAATATTGTCTAAAGACATGAAATTAATTTTTTCAAAAATGTAGGTTATTCAAAGTAATATACTCTTTCGTTTTAACAACTATAGTTCTTCAGAGAGTGTGTAGTTCAGCCAAAGATAAACTTATCTGATTCGACGGAAAGTTTTTCACATATTTCGGAAGGAGAAGAGCCTTTGAAGATGTCCCATGAGATCGTGTACAAAGGCTACATGGACGACCCCTGCAATACCGACCAAGCATGGAAGGAAGTGGAACTGTGGCACATACACTTCGACATGCCGGAGAACATTTCCGAAAAACTGCAGGTGAGTTGTCCATCCCCTTGTGGACATAATTTCGATTAAAAAAAACTTTAATTTCGTTATCATCTGCTAAGTATAAATTATAAAAGACTCCAATAATCCTGCAAATTAGCACTTACGAGTAATTAAAATTGTTTTGTGATTATTATAATTCTTCACAATCATACTTTACAACTTTGTCATTCTGATTTTGATAAAACAACTGTTCAAAACAGAAGGCTCATCGAGTCATTAATTTCAAATTACTAAAATTATATTTCATACTCGAGTTTTGTAAAATATTTAAAAATAATGCATATGTATAGTTTTTGAAATGGTTGTGTTTCTTATACCGAAAAATATAATAAAACTAATGAATTTATACTTCATAGGAAAGTAAGGAATGCGACAGCTTTTTTAACTTCAATACTTGTTAAAAATTATATAAATATTATAGGTTATAAATTTTGACTGAAATTATTTTAACTTTATAAATAGATTCAGTGTTGTAATAATTATTTTATTCATTCTCCATTTTGCAATGAATCTTTATAATAATATTTTCCCATTTTTTTACATTAAGGGCATTATTATTTATTCTATTGATCATACATTTTATTGATAGAATAATTATCAATTAGATCATTAGAACAATTAGATTTAAAATATTAGATATATCAATTATCCATCAGATGATATATTTTATTGACAGAATAATTAATTTTTGTAAAAAATGTCTCAAATTGCAATTAATTTCATGAAATTCTTAACTTTTCATAAGAAAAATTAAGATCTAGTATTAGAGTAATCATTTTAAGAATAGTTGACTGAATTTATGAATTATCAGTAAAAAATATATTTTAAAAAATAACTTTCAGCATTTAATTTAAATAATAATTTATTTTTTCATTAATATCTTTTTTTTTTCCTTCCAAATATAATAATTTTAATTTTTCTTGTCACTCTATTATTTACATATACATTTTTTTACTGTGAATAAAATCAAAAATATAGATCGCGTGGGCTACACATTTTGATTATCGATATAATTCCTTTTCGTAATTTGAATGAGATATTCTTCTCGAAATATGGCAATGTTTCCTCATTTGGGACTAGCCAAGCAGAACTTAAACTTCTGAGAACAAATATACATAAAATAACACATTTATGCATATATACAAACAAAAAGGAAAATTCGCTTTCGAATATTTGCGTATAACCACTTGAATGAGATTTATTGAAAATCGCTTTTGTCTTATTCATAGATTTAAAACTTAGTATATTTCATTGGCAAAAGTTTTTCGAATGGATTCGCATTCATTTTATTACGATTATCAATTTAACATTCACAATTTTCCCAGGAAACTGGCTCTGGTTCCCAATATCGATTAGTTCAGAATTTGCAATCTAAATCGATCTTTTGTTAACTGGGTAAAATTATGAAAATTTGAATGAATACACATTTTAATTGAAATTTTTTTTCACTTATGCGTGTTAAGACAAAATTAAAAGAAAATTGTTTTATTCTGTTGCTTTTGTAATTTTAGAAATTCATATCGAAGTTACAATTTCATATCGAAGTTACAATATAAAGCAAAAACGCTTTATTTAATCCTCTATTATTTCACATAAAACAATTCTGAGGACAAATTCCTCTTGCCTCAAAGCTCTTTTTTTTCATATTCGTCGAAATACTTCTTTTTCCATTTATTTGCTAAAGTTATTTAACATATTCAAATATAAAAGAATTGGAAAAAATATAAATATTCTACTTTACTTATTATTAAAGAGGTCTTTGTAAAAATTAAAAAATGAAGTGAAATGTGAAGAAAAATAAGCTATCAGCTTACTGCATAAAATTAAATTGGGAAGATTTCAAAAATTCAAGTACGCGAATATACACTACTATACAATGTAAACAAACTACGTTTGGCATTCGTCACATGACAAGTTCTAAGTACAAAAGCGCCGTCTGGTGAGGAATTGAGTCCATTGAAAATGAATTTTGACTTGTTAGGTTATTTTACATTCAAACGTTGAATAGCTGACCACTTTTGCCGTAGGAAGCCAAAAGGAGCCTTATTTCGACAGGCTATGAAGCCACGAAGAAACACAAGAACGCTTACTAACGTATTCGAAAGTTCAAGAAGCGTCACTGAAACATATTAATAAAAACATTAGATTTCCCTTGCAACAATCATTAATTGATGCGTATCAGTATATAAACAAAAAGATTATTGATAACTGTATTTATGATAAAAATGAAGAGATAAAAAGGAAAATTCACGTTTCAAAGTCCTCAACAATTCCATTTTAATGTTTCCCATTTTTATTTTGCATCTCACGTGTAAAAGTAGTTACGAGGCATTCCGAAGCTACAGTGACCTGGTTGCCATCATTCTCACCATCGGATGCTAGTGAATTCAAATCCATACCGATCCGTAGTGTTCGATAATGGCTGCTGAGGTACATGCATTAGGTTGTGTCGTAAAGTCCTCCATGTGAACAAAATGCTTAGCTGGCCAAATCTAGGGATCCTCTGCTTGTTGTTGGCTTCTAAATGACCAAGTTACAACATTTTTAGGCTCCAAGAGGAGCCATCCACTGGTTGCTACACTAGATAAAGTGGCATTTCTTCTGCTCCTTATAGTTCTAGGAATGGATCCTAGCAGACTGGGCTATTAGTTATCCCTATTATTATGCTTCGTACATAGATACATAGTGATGTAGGCAGTCCCTGAACTGTACCTATAGGTTAACGGGTTTGGAATTCTCGCTCAACACCAAGAGCCTCGTAATTCTGAACCACGGTCAGGGAACGAGGTCACACCTGAGCTTGCATCCTCTTCTCCACATCCACGCCATACCAGCGGAATGAGTTTGGGCGTCACAAATTAACTAGGACACGTCCCCAACCCATGGATCTCCGGTAACCCAGTACGGCGTGTACGGCAACCTAGTACCCTCCCAATCACTGCTCGAGCGAAATGATGCTTCACTTTGCTGATCCTAACGGGAAGCGGCGTGAAGCTACTGAACCACTGGAGCTCTGCTATGCCTCACATTCTGATAATATATATTTATATGTTTTAAAGATAAATCAATATTTTCATGTTTCTTTTGTTTTCCTTTGCAGCCCCAGATGGGCTGGCGGCTGATCACCGAGGACGCCTTCTTCAAGCTACCAGCGGGCCAAGCCGTGCTGCTCCAGGACATCGCGAGGAAAATGAAGGCCACCATTTTGTAGACGTTTCGGTCTTACGCCAACATCGACAGCGCACACTGAAAGGAGGACTAAAAAATATATTCTTAACTTTGTGTATTGCTAATAATAACTGTAAATAATTAATACCTCTATTTATTTACGAATTATTGTCTTTCTTTCATTTTTTCTCGAAATATTGAAAACATTATTTGTCATTTTAATGCTGCTTCAAGAAATTGCTTATCTGTCTTTATTTATTATAAATAACGTTGAAAATTCTCAGATTCTAGTAAGGAATATTTAAAACAATATTTTAATAAAAAACATATACCTCATCAAAAACACACATGTTCGTTTAGAGACACATAAGAAGCCAATCCCCCTCCAAGGAGGTACAAGAATCAACATTGAAGACATGCTTGCACCTTAAACAGCTGATTTCCGCTGACTGTTTCAGGAGTCATGGTGTGAAACATTGTATCTTTGAGACTTGAATTCCGGCAGCTGCCACCTTTTGGCAAGGATCGCCCTCCTCCTCCCCTCTAAGGACTGTTTCTGAAGTGAGTGAAAGCAAAACCAAGTGCTGCTGAAGCAAGGGCAATCTAAAGGCAGTAGTGGCCTGGTTGGTGAGAGCCCGCGTTCACATTTTTGTATGGAGTGAGTTCGAGACCCGACTCAAGCGAAAGTGCATTGCCATTCTCTGAAGGTAACTACGGACAGGTGAAATAAAATGACAAATAATTTGAAACATAAGAACATGTCATTTTCTATTTATTTTACAAAAATTTATATTCAGTATTCATCTATGCTTTACTTTTTGTATCCCCATTGGTATGACGTAGCTAATTAGATATGGAATTTGCCATTTTTTTCTTTTGTTACTTCATTATAGACGTTTATTATTAAAATTTAATATTTTTATAAAATAATTTGACAAGATAACATAAAGCATCATATGGTAAGGTGTAACAATCATCTCGATGAGTTAAATTTTATTCAAGATATAAAACTAGTTTAAATGAAAAATTAAGAAAAAATTTATTGGTAATTTTTCATCATTCAATGGTCATTTTTTCCACACGAGGGCTCTACCAAAACTAGATCTGCAGTTAAAATTAGATTCGGAACTGCTACAAATATCCAAGCCTAAAGCGGGACTCAAACCCATGATGGGTCGGACTGCAAGGTAGAGAGGTAACCACTCTGCTCCCGGCTCTATTCCATGGTTGTAAAGCAATTAAACAAAAGGTATTTTCATATTACCTTTAGATTCTCGTTTGATAACAATCAGAAAATAAACAGCACGTGAATTTTCTGAAACACGCAGTAAATCACACCAAGGAAATGGCGAATTTAAAATTTTGAATTTCCGAAGTATTCAAGCATTTTCATCAAGGACGCTTTCTTTCTCGACCAAATTTTGCCTGGATTAAAATTTTAAAAGGAA
Organism: Latrodectus hesperus; assembly: GCA_037975125.1. Classification (NCBI taxonomy): domain Eukaryota; kingdom Metazoa; phylum Arthropoda; class Arachnida; order Araneae; family Theridiidae; genus Latrodectus; species Latrodectus hesperus. The sequence continues at coordinate 26,135 of JAJQOW010001819.1, read as the reverse complement.
AGGGTGTCTCTTAATTTCGTTCTTTGAACGGGCTAAATTCCGGAATAATGTGCATGATCAATTTTACAGACTACCAAATTACTATATGTTATAAAGGGTTCACAGCATTATATTAAAGTTGGTTTGACATGCATTTTGTACGTTGAATTAAGAGTGCACCACACCTGACACCAGAAAATCTTTGCATAATTCTTGATCTTTCACCTTTAAAACTAATTCCTCAATATGAGGCTTCCAAGTTAATTTCTTATTACAATCAACTCCAAGATATTTGGTGTTATACGATTGTTTAAGCTTAATATCTCTATATATAAAAGTATCCATTTCACTTGATTGCCGATTTAGTGTAAAGTTCTGGTACACTGATTTTTCTGTGTTGATCTCCATTTCGTTTACCTCCCACCAATGTGAAAGAATCTTTAATATTCTCTTTAATTTATCTATTATCTGGGTTTATCTCTCCATGGAAGCCGAAGTCTAGAAGATCAAATCTTCAGATTAAAAGTCACACTCAATACCTCCAAAGCTAATAGGAGGGCGGGCGTTAATCTATATCATGGGTTCCCAAACTTTTCTTTTCTCGTGGACCACGTTCAAAGTTTTATAATTTTTGGTAGACCCCCTGCTGCTACATTTTTACTGCATTCACAAAGCTCTTAAAAAATATCACCCTAAATTGGGGGTGTTAAGAAGGAAAAAAAGCACATTTTCTTGTGTCCTATTTATTAAAATAATACTCATGGTTATACAAAATTATAAACATTTATTATTACAAACAATCAACAATTGACAAAAAATCAACAATGAACTCTGAAATGTAATTCAACAATAAAAAATAGTCATACTTTTAATGAGACACATATACTTGATGAATTGACAGAGCAAATTTTTATTTAACTTCAGTTTTTAATAAGTAAGTGATCTCAAATCTCCCCGTTCTGTGATGTTCAGTCTGCTCCTCTTTTTGTTTATAGGTTGGTAACGGCACTAAAACTTCTTTTGACAAGATATGACGAGGGAAACGCTATCAAAATATTTCTCGCAATTTCCCACAGTCCAGGTTATTTTTCGGGAATTTCTGCCTGCAGCCAAAATGTTTGATAGCCTTTTCTAAATTTCACCTTCAATTCCTCGTTGGCGCTGAGTTCCAGTAGCTCCTCTTGTAATACCACATTCGCCTCTTCCGTTTCATCAAATGGGATTATGATCCAATGATGGTATTTCCATCGTCAGAATATCTTCAAATCTATTTTCTAAGTTATCATGCAGGGTATTTAAATGTTGAGCATAAGTCTGAATATATCCTCATCAAGACATTCTATCTGTGACAAGTGCCGAAACTGGGAGAATTCACGCCGACTAATATTTTGCATTATTAATTTCAATTTACCAAGTACACTCTTGTACTATTATCTATTGTTCTATTCAATTCTGTGTTTGAAGTGAGTCTCGAATATTTTTGAGTATCTACCTAGTGAATGTTACCTGCCTCCGTTGATAGGTAAATCCAAGCCAAAATTTTTGTTCTTTATTATGAAAACCAGAAAAGTTTTCGTGGAACCCCACTTATAACTTGTGAACCCCTGTTTTCTTTTCGCGTCTACGTGGACCCCCGTGTGGTCTCCTTTGGACCCCTGGGGGTCCACCTGAACCACTTTGGGAACCTATGATCTATATGTTAGGAAGGGTATTGCTCGTAGTCCCTCCCTGTTGTAATCTAGAGCAGTGAATGTTTCATTGTATTTGTAGGAATGATTTCCACATCTCACAGCGCAGAAGGGCTGTTGAGTCAAGCTCTTCAGAAATGAGAACATATTTCCATCGATGTCCATCCCTTGTAACTTATGATATACCTTAATTCTCCCTTTCAATTTTATATTTAAAAATTGAGAAAAACTATTTATCATAACGGAAGGTAAGTTTCAGTTATCTTTTTACAACCAAGAAACTCCACGATCTTTTTTCCTATGAGTCAATTAATAATCGACAAATAATTTCTATTCTCAATAAACATTGGAGTCTTGCAGTTAGTTTAACATATTTAATTGAAATTAACTTTACAACAAACATATAATTACTAAACATAAAAAGCACACTACATTAAAAAAGAAGAAACAAAGGAAATATCTAATATTCATTCACATAAATATCCTTCCCTGAGCGTGGCTGAATATCAACTGAACATTCTTTTGACAGTGGTGCGGCAGTCGCACAACAGATGGGAGTTCGTGTCACTTCCCATTCTATCGTAGGCTGACTTAAAGCCAAAAAACACTGCAACAAGAATTTCACTCTGATCTAAGGCATCCTTAATTGCTTGTCATAACAGAAAGATTTCTTGGTTAGTAGCCCGGAATTTTCTGAACCTAGCTTGACGATGTGTCAAAAAATTATTGTTTTCCAGAAAGAAAAGACTAGAATCTTCTATTTACCATACGTTCCATCACTTTTCAGACAAAGCTAGTTAATGAAATAGGTCTATAACTTGCTACATCTAGTAGGATTTTGATCTTAGCGCGAATTTAAATAATAATTCCTTTTTTCCCTTCTTCATGATGCCCAATTTCCCAAGACAAGTTATGTAAATGCAGTAACACCTCAAGAGCTCTAGGGCTTAAGCTTCCGGTACTTACGAATTCAACATTTTATTTCATTTGGATCAGATTTTCATGATTTCAAAATTTGGTTTATTCCTCGATGGAGTGGAGAAAATATTTTTAAATGATTTTTTCATTCTTCCATACAGTGATTTCCATTTTATTCTCTCCATCACTCATCTTTTTAACAAATGAAAATATTCCAGAGGGTGTCAGGCACTTCGATTAAAATTCCACTGACTATTTGCCTCGTTTTTTTATAGGAACAAATGAAGTTGTTCTCAAATTTAAATTTTTCTCTGTCTTTCTCATCAATATCAGCTTCGTCTTTCAAGAAAATGCTGACTCTCAGCCTGATTAAACTTATTTTCTAATTCGACTATTTTAACCTGACTAAGGCTACCAGCATTCCAATGCAGTACACGCAGGAAATTTCCTTCTATGGAGATGTGCTCTGCAGTTGTAGTGGATTCAGCCTTAACCAGAGTGCACCAAGAGTAGGCCCACCACCTGACACCCTATGTAACTAGGTGTTTCACGAAATAAACAAGTCCATTGAAGTTTATTATAGATGAAAGAGTTCATACTTTACGTAGTTATTCAATGAAATAGCTAATGGTTGACCGTTTTTAAGTAGAATGTACCAAAAAAAAAAAACATTTTATTCTTCATAAATAACTAAAACATCTCGAAAAATGCATTTTACCTCTATTGTGAAAGATTAATTGATAAATAATTAAGAAAACGAGGATGTGTAGTTTATTATTGCAATAATATTAATTAAACAGAGAGAAAATAAAAATAATATGCTTCAGAAATATATAAATAATATCAAAAATACTTGCTAAAAAGAAAAACTTATTTCAGAAAAAAAAACATTGTGTACTTTTTTTCAAACAAAAGAGAATATTAGTTTCAATTTTAGGAAACACCTTTATGCTACTTATCATTATTTGTTAGAGCAAGGATGCCAGTGATGATATTTTAAAATCATTGCATATTATTTTTGAAACAAGCACATCTTAACTATAGCACGTTTTTTTACACGAGCGTTTTTTAAATACTTGTGCAGTGCCGCAACTTTGAGCTCATGCAACAGATCAAAGTCCATGTCTAAAAACTACTGAATGATATTTAACAGCTGTAGTGAATGAATGATTAGCAGCTGTACTGAATGATGCGTAGCAGCTGTACTGAATGATGCGTAGCAGCTGTACTGAATGATGCGAAGCAGCTGTAAGTGCAGTAGTTTTAGTCAGTTCAAGACTGACTAAAACCATCTAGAGCCGGTTGAAAGAGCTTTCGAGTGCCATATTTCATATTCCAAAGATCATGCAATCGTTATTCTATAGAATATCTAGTTAAATCATAGAATTCAATAACTTTATATGCCTTACCTGACTTGTTTAGTCGTTTCATTAAATACCTAGTTACTGTATGAAGTATCGGATTTCACATTTTAACATGCGGTAACATATATAAACTAATCATTAAATTATTTGTTTGTGTTTATTGGAAATAATTGCTTATTGGCGACTCATCATAACGATTTTTGCCTTTATCAGAAATCAAATCTTCTGAGACGAGAATGATGTTTGCATATCACGGTTTAGAAATAATTGAGCAAGAAGAATTTTACAAAAATCAAAATGACAGTTTCATATTAGTTTAATGCTATTGAGTTTTTTATTACTTAAATTTTTTTGATATGAATAAGGAAATTAAACATTCCATCCATAATTCATAAAAACTGACTTACCAAAAGCGTCGGAATGGATCATTCTGATATCACTCCACGTCACCAGATGTCACTTAATCCGTAAAAAGGTATTAAAAAAACCAATTAAATACTGAAGTATTGTTTTTTTAGTGAAATAAAAGAATTGAGAGGAAAATTCAACTCTTACACATGTTACTCACATTATCATCAATTGAGTTACTAAATGAATAATTTTCTCTGATTGGTTGATTCACTCAATAACTCAATGAGAGGATAAGATAAAAAAATAGAAAATAACATTTCTGAAATCTGAATTGTTCTTGTACTATAAAATTCATAATGTTACTATGTGATCATTATATTTGTGTTCATATGTATTTATTATTTTCTAAATTATTTAAAAACGTATTTACTTTCCCCATTAAACTATAAAAACGCCATAGTATACTTCAATTTTCTAAGAAAAAGCTTAATAAATCGAACATTTAAATGTATATGAAACGCAAAATAATATGGGTTTTTTTATTTAAAAACAAAAATAAAAACCTATGGTAAAAATTTAAATTTTGGTCTTATTCTTTTTTAAACTTTACTGACGATATGCAAATGTAACACAAATTATTTCTTCCGCCCTTCATTGTTTCATTTATTATATAAAAAAATTAGATTATTTAAAAAGTAGAATTGGTTTCTCGAGCCATAAAATTAAAATTTTTAAATGATAATTTAATTATTGTAATCTTCATTGGTGTAAGTTTGATATCCTTCCGTAAGTGATTTATCGCCATATCTAGCGTTCTTGTTTTGATTATAGTGTTGACAATTTGAGTTTTCGTTTTGATTATAGTGTTGCCAAATTGAGTTTTTATTACTTTTCCGATTTTTTTTTTGTTGCCAGGTTTGATTTTTCCTGTGTTTTAGATCACTTTTACGTCATATATATGGTTGTTTTCAGTGGCAACAGTATTTGAAGTTTTCGTTTTACTTTCAATTCGAACTTTTTGTTCCACGTTTGCTGTTGTGTTTCGTTGTCTCCAACGTCCAAATATTGTAACCTATTCTTTATTCCAATTTCTTTTTATTTATTTATTGTTTAGATCTTTTTTATTTTGTTTATTATATAATTTTTTTTATATTTTTTAAAATTTATAACTATATTTTTCTTTAATATTTTCAACATCCTGAATTTTTTTTTCAATTTTTTTTGTTTACTTATTATTATTTTTCTCATATATTTTTGTTAATTTATTATTATATTTTTCTTACATACTTTTCCATAATATCACTGAACATTTTTAACATGTTACCTTGACGTCATATCAAGTAAGTCCATTATTATTTACTTATCTCTTTTAACGGTTGTTTTGAAGAGAAGGCAAACCCACAACAAAAAAGTTTTTATTTATTTTCCAGTAATACTTTTTTAGGTTTTTCATACTATTATGTAATTTAAAATTTAATATAATGCGTATTTTTTGAATTTTCGGAAAATTCCGGCGTTATAAAACATGCGCTTAACTTGGCGACAAAAAAAAAAAAAAGTCGCAATGGTTGCCAATGGGGGATATCAAACTAGTTTCTCTTCATTTTTGGAAGTAGCGCTGTTGTATTTTTAAGTTTTTGAGGTTTGTGGGATGAATTTATGGCATTCACTGGCATGAATTTATTTGATAGGCACCTTTCTCATTTCCATAACCATCCGAATTCGCAGTGATGCGTCACTGTCGGCAGTTCCATAATATTTTTTCAATGGACTGCTAATGAAGGCACGAATGCTTCCAATATTTTTCCTATCTTCGGGTAGTGAAAGGACAACCAGAATGAGATTGTTCATCAATTGATATTTCACTATTCCTAAAAAGAAAACTGCCATTCAAAGTCTTTGAGAATATCTATTGCAATTTATAAATTTTAAGGAATAACTGCTCCTCCTTTCCCCAGCAAAAAGCAGGATTTAGATGCAACACACGAAAATCAATCTTTGCTGAAAGAAAGATCATGTAAAACATTAGTCATTTATAAAATCAGCCGAAACTTGTCTTTAGCAAAGGTGCTTGCCTTACATAACACAGTAAGGATGCATTAATCTTTCATAAGCGGGGTGAGTTTGTGATGTTTAGCGACACGAATATACACGTCGCCAAACAAAAATGGCGGAAAAGAAAACAGAGATGTAAAAAATAAAATTTACCAACGGTTACTTGAGTAGCACTGAAAAGTGTAAAAAAAAATTTTTATTCAAAAAATAAATTTTGAAAATAGCGTTAAAAATTTCGAAATGTTAATTTTTGATCTCATAGTTGTTTGCTATCAAATGCGTGAAACATTGCACATCCAGCATGTTGAAGGATGAAATGTGAAAAAAGAGCTCGATTTAAAAATTATAAAATGGTTAATTAATAAACAATATTATATTCATAATCAATGTTTATCGTTTGAATGTGGTACAAAAATTTATCCCACTTTTAGAAAATGCTGTGACCATCCAGCCTCACCGAAACATATTCTGGATTTCGCGGGAGGATTTATCTCAGATCCCCTGCTAGTCATTAACTTTTTGACAGTCAACATATAATGGAGTTGATCTGACAAATGACGAATCTTTAAAGAGGATAAGCCAACAATAAGATTCATAATCATATTCTTTTAATGAAAAAATGATTAAAATTGTCTCGGGATGAACTTAGCACATTAGTTAGCAAAATTTTCTTTTAAGTAAATGTGTCCAATATTTAGGTTTCAAACTGAATCATCGCTTTGATAGAATAAATTTTGATAAATAACAAAAATAATTAATATAGAGTTAGGAAAAAATATCTACCAACAAAATGGTTGACTTCAAATTCTATGTTCACCGTAAAGGAACTCATCACAACAGAAAGAGAATTATGTCAAACAAAAACTGTCACCAAATTTGGAAATTACTCCGATTTCCGAAATGAAGAGAAAAAGAATAGAAATGGGTACAGTATTAACTGCAAAATTCAATTAAATAGAAAAGTCATAAGTTCAGCTATTATCAAATATGGTTGTAAATATTGTATTTAAAAGAAAAATGCTCAATTTAATTTCGGCTGATTAAGGCTGCAAAATAGGTTTTTGTTCGCGTTCTACGCTTCATAAATTGAAAAACTGCTCCACCTGAAAATTCTTCAAGCATGCTGTTCATTCAAAACATCAGCTCATTAAAACCAATTGCTCAAAAAAGTGTTTAGTACAATAGTTTTTCTTTATCATTAATAATATCGAAATGAATTGAGTTTGTTCGCTAACTAACGAAAACCTAAAATTAAATTTTCCGTATTTGTGTACTAAATATTTATATAAAAAGCTCTTAAATAATTCTGCTGAGAATCAGTTAGCCAAGGATCGAAGCCTACAGAATAACATCATTGGAGACTGCTAGTCATCCTCAGAGCTGACATGTAGAGTTAGGATGGCTACTAATGCTACTTTTAGGGATACCATTCCTACCCACGAATGGTACACATGCAAACATCCTGGTTCCGCACTAGTGAGTAAACACAAGAGCTGCAGCCAAACGGCTCTGACAAGACAGCGAAGTGGCCACCTGCTTGCTCAGAGACACGTCTCTGGTACCAAGGTCTAACCTCTCTGTCCCGAAAATGTCGAGTGGTTCAGGCCTCCCCATCTCATATTTTTCAGTGCATTGGGTGTGAGAGAGGGGACATGGATTTGAGACCGGAGGTGATAATTGAGAGACTGACTATTTTTGGATTCATGGGGCTGGTGTGATGGTACTGTCACGCCAGTCGGGGATAAGCAACAACAACATTTACTGAGAAGACTGGAACCGGCACTTCAGGTTCGACTGATGGATGATTTATGTAAAGATTCTGTAAGATTGATGAGGAATGTTATAAGAAAGACTATATTCGATTGCAAATTCACGTGGCCAAACATTCCGATAAGAAAACAATTAAATTTAAACAATATAAGCAATTTGCTTTTAGAAGATTTAAATTTGTTTGAACATATTTCATTGGACTATGTAGTTTTTAGGAAACACTTTAGAAACTTTCAGCTTGATACCTTATTTCACTGAATATTACAGTTCTGGAAACGTAAGGTATATTAGTGTGGAATTTTGTAGAAGTGGATGCAAATGCTCAGGTGTCAAATACTTCATGCGAGAATAACTCAAAATTACAAAGGGATTCACATTAATGAGTGGCATAAAAATGTGTAAATAAAGAAAAATATTTATTTATTCAAAATCAAATGGGTGGAGGTTAGGAAAAGCATTGTGCTTTGACATATTGAAATTAAAGAGTTCGACATTTCCAAAGAACATTGTGTTGAGAAGGATTGTGCACTTCAAGAGATCGATTGGATGCAACGCCATCTGATGGTAAGACAGATAATTGATGTAGATTACAAATGTCAAAACTTTATCATTTGACCTTATTGACCTTATAAGTTGCGAGGCTTTGATAGGGTTGTTAGGCAGAAAAATTCGCAATAAATGAAGTCAAACATAGAATGGGTTATAACCCTTTTTTCTAAAATTGATATTGATAACGATTTTACAGTTTATAGGCATTTCTAATTTCTCGCTTCAATTTTCCAAAACCTTTGTACAACTTCTCTCTCAGATAATTCTCCTTTCTTTCCGTGTTTATGAATATAAGCATAAAAATAAAAATAATTAATTTTCTTTATTAATTTACCTACTATTTATGACTTTTTTTACAGCACTTTTTTGTGATTTTGAATAAAAAATGGCTTCCATTTAACTCATTGAAATCTCACAAAAAATTGTTTTCTAAATCAATATTTTTCCATTTACTGGTTTTTTGGGAACACGTAATTCATAATTCATTTCAATTACTTTGCTTTTTAAAAAACTTCATTTTACGCAAATTACAATTCAGTCATATTTAATTGGCTTTGTAATTATGCAAAGCACTGTCATTCCAATAACCTATTTTTAATTATTACATCATGATAAAATGCTCACCGAAAGCACGAAAGTTGTGAATGTCAGATCAAGAACTTTTGTTTTCGCTTTCTGCCTGGGAGGGTTCGAGTGAGAAGACAAGTGGTTTTAGTGGGAGGTGGATGTAAGATGAATACTTTTAAATAACACTTTGTGCTTGATGCATAGTAAATGTGACGTCTTAATTCATGTGCTTTATTCTGTCTGAGATGAAGCGACACAACAGTTTAATTCAGACACATGCGTTCGTCAAGGAGTCTTTAGAAATATAAAGTTTCTCATGACAGATAAAAACTGAAACAAAACAGTGACATGTGTTTTCAGATTTTCAGGCAGACACCCTATCTCAAGGATTAAGAAGTATCCTTTCAAACCTCAGCTCACATTGAACGTTCAGAATTCAATCATCTAATTCAGTATTCTTCTCAACGCTGATCGTCATCTTATTCAATATTTGAATTATCCAATCTTTTGAAATACTGAAAAAGGTGTCCTGAATAATGGAGAGCTATATTTTCTTTCCTGTAACTATTCCAACCATCTTTTACTTGATGTTTATTATTTTACCTATTATTTTTAATATGCGTTTGTTGATCAGAAAATATGGTGAACTTAAGAGGAGAAATATTATGACAGGGCAATGGTAGCAAACACCTTTTGATCAAATCGATATTCATTTGGAGTAGAGACAATTTCAGACTGTTCATGCAATATTACTCCCCAACCTTCGGGTTTTAATTATTTTATCTTCCATGAATTTATATAACAGCCCACGAACTCTATTCTACAGTCATACCAAGAAGAATGCTCTACTTGTTTTTCTTTATGTTTACGATGAATTACATTTTTTAAAGGAATTCTGTAATCAAATTTGAAGTAATATTAACATCATTTCATATTAATATAGATAACGTTATTAGAATAAAAGATTTGAGATATATCCTCTAGTGGAAAAACAAAAACTTTTATCTGATAACAACGGAAACAATAAGAATAGATATAAATTTTGAAAGCGAGTGATCTTCAGATTGTCTTATCACTTTAATACTTCGGAAGCTCAGATATCTCGCTGAAAGCTGGAGTCAAGAAGACAATGTTGGGAGTGGAGACACAACTAGTCTTGGGTGGTCTGGAACCCATTGAGCGGAAAACAACGCCAAATGATGTCCTGCTGGATAGCCATGGCGGCGAAGTAATTTTTGTTTGCATGTTTCACAATTTCATCCCCATCTGTGCGCTCAGATAGCAAAATTCGGTGAGTCGCTTTTTCGAAAAATTGATATTTTTGTATTAAAGTGCTTACAATGTAGACAGTTTTTAAAAGCAGATAATGATTCTCTTAACTTGTGTGGCTTTCGATAAGTGATTTTTCTTAAAAGCCATTAGGATCTTTTTGTGGCGATATTTCGTATCCTAATGTGTTTTGCTATCTGTGTGCGTGAGGACTTATTTATTTTTAGAGACGTTCAATGACAGTTATTGTCTGCAATTTTCCCTCAGATATCCGCAATTGGGAACTCGACTAAGAAACGCCTCGAAAACTGCATAGCATCGCTGGACCATGCGAAGTACGGTGAGTGTGTTTTTATTACAGCTGCATGAGCATGTTATAAATGGATATTTTTCTAAGCAGTTTTATTAATTAGATTTGAAAATGTAATCGTTTTGAAGTTGATCGTCTGAGTTATTTATTTTTATCGTAAAATGTTTTATTACTATTATTTTATTATTCTATAAAAATATGTTTTGATTTTTGTGTACTGTTTCTACGGATTATTAAGGGAAAATAATAAGGAAAAAGTAAAAATTATAGAATTTTAAACTTTAATTTTAGTGATAAATGATAGAAATATCTTAATTTACAGTAAATTACCTTGCGCTGTAGCGGTTACAGAATAGTAAGAGATACAAATAGTTCCCGCGCAAAAATTTCTATATTTATATGGATGGGTGTATGATATATATTGATGGCATTTACTGGCTCTAACTTCTCACTATCGGAAGGTAGTAAGATCGAATCCCGGTTTGACTGAAGATCTCTCTCTCTTTGATGGAATCAAATACTTAAGGACATTTGTGAAAGGAGGGTCTGTTCTTCCAGTAGAGTGTCCATGTCGCTTACCCTTAAAAAGAAGAATAGTAATATGAAAAAAATTAGAACAAGCGAAAGGAAGCTCTCTCGACTTTTTCGACGTTGGATTGACTATCAATCTCTATTTAAACTAATGAAAAATATTTTACAAACACTTTACCGGTATTCCAGATTATCTTCATGATATTAAAATTTAGGTGTTAAAGTTCTTGATTGCAAAATATACCTACAAATCATGACTGACATGAAATAAGCAATTATAATGAGCAAAAACTCCGGTAAAATGTGAGCGGAAACGCATAATGAGGTCGGTCAGGTTGTTTTGTCGACCGAAAGAAATAAGCCAATATAAAATTATTCAAATTTTATTCGAGAACGGAAATGAGTGTTCAATATTTTTTAAATTAATTTATTCATATTACACTTGAGGGAACATTATACAAATATGACAATAAAAATGAAGATCTTCAGTAGCATGATTATTTTTAAAATTACCATTTGCCTTAGATCATTCCTGGCGCCATCTAGTGGTCACCAAAGTATAAAAGTTAAATGTCGGTAAAAAAAAAATGTCAATCAATACGTTTTACATGCAAAATTTAAGGGCAATAAAGTATTATTTTACACTATTCTGATCATGTAAGAGTGAGTGGACTGCTTGTGAAAGTTATGTATATGTGGAAGGCGATGAACTCGTTTAACAGCTCCGGAAAAATGCGCTTAACGAAGATTCTACCACGGCATTTCGCTCGTTGGAATCGATGCAATATTGAAAGGTTTTGCTGCACATTGCAGACGTTATAGATGAGGTTTTCTCCTCTAAAGCACTACAAATAAATTATTTAAACAGACAGAGTGCAATTTAAATGTCGTCCCGAAATCCAGCATAAAATGTTTCTCCTCGATAAATAAATATTTAAAATACAATACATTTATAATCAAAGTTTTAATATAATTGAAATATAAATAAGATAAAACATAAAAATTATATGTAATAATTTAAATATTATCTTATTTAGATAAATTATTTTTCAATTATGAAATAAGAAAATTAAAAATTCAATCATCAGAAATATATTTAAATGAACGAATTTAATGTAAATTAGTGGAGGGATACTAAAAGACAATCACTTTAACTTCCCTATTTGCGCACAAGCGCACAGGAAATAGCAAATATGAGAGAAATTAGTTTAAAAAATTACACTATATATATATATGTATATATATATATATATATATATATATATATATATATATATATATATATATATATATATATATGTTGCCAATTTCCGAAAATATTGTTATACCCATTTTTGAAGGAATTTAATAGTTTATATTTAAACAATTGAATTTCATTTCCTGTCATATTTTAATATATATTAAAACCTGTGTGTGTTTTTGTGCGGGTCTTTTTTAACGATTTTTTTTTATTTGAGGGATTTTTTTTTTTGGGTGTGTGGTATATGAAATTTATAATCAAATTGGATAAATTATCTATAAGAAATAAAATGATTTCATCGGAAATTTAGTTTTTCGATTTTTTATATATATTTCATACCATTGCTTGTAAACTAAATCTAAAAATCCAGTGTTTTCTAGTTCCTGGTTTACGCACTGGAAAGTACTGAAGTCTATATAGTTGCATGTAAACAAGTACTTGTAGATATATTTTTTCTCATCCCTATATCTATTTATCTTTCATTTAAAATACTCTTGGCGTTATTTTTTTTAAAGTTCGCTTTCCTGCGTAGCTTTACCAAGATATCATTATCCTGCATGTACAAGCTTAGCGTCTTGATTTCGCTTAAAAAGCCATTTCCTAGTTATTTCGTAAGATTTTTAGTTATTTTCAGCGTGATACTTTCGTTTATATAATCCCTATTCACCTTATATAAAACAGGTTTAAATTGTGTTGCGAAAATTATAATTAATTTTTGCGAATTTTATATAATCTTTTCTTTTATTTGGTTCCATTTCATCGCACAAAATCAGGTTTGAGTGCCATTCATAAATTATATAAATTATGGTGTATGAATAGGGAAAACTGCTGTAATTAATAAATAAAGATGAATATCTTAAATTCACTAATTTGCTTCATAAGAACAAAGCTTGCCACTACAGCAAAACAACCTAACTATTTTTTTCGCCTGATGCTCCTATAGCTTTTTTTATGTAAGGTGTGTGGCATCAGCTAAGTTATTCTCTTGTCTTTCAGCTTTGTGCTTTTCTTCAGGAGTCGCTGCTGTCACTTCCGTCAGCCAACTATTGGAGAACGGAGACCACGTGGTCATGTTTGATTCAGTTTACCACGGTAAGAAAACACAAGCAATTAGTAAATAATTAAAACATATAAAGAAAGTAACCAATTACTGTTCTCATTCTAATTATTTCAAATGTATTAAAATTGTAATGCGTTATTGTTAGAATATTAAATATAATTATCTTCTTTCATACTAGTTTACTCATTAAGGAATCTTTTTAAAAATATTTTATAATCATCGGAAATTTCCGAAGCTTAAAATTTAAAAAACGTGCACTTATTACATAATTTTAATCTTGCATTCGAACTATTTCTAATTCATGATGGATTTTAATATTTTTGCCAGACTATATTTTCACCATTATCCGAAACAGAGAATCATTTTTAGCTGAATGTTATACATTATTCAATTCTAATATCATAGTTGAAAAATAGTATTTATAGTAAATTTAAAAATAATTTTTCTAGGAAGTATAATATTCTAATTTATTAACATTTTTTTTATCTGAACTTATATCTAGTAAAAACCTCCTTCCAGCCATCCATGTCCGCGTGGAAAAGTGGCATGGAATAAAAAGAATGTTTGTCACCAATTAGCTTAAGCACAAGTTTCGTTTTGAAACTATAAATGTACAGCATTTGTAAATAATTTAAGCCATAAATAACTCACTGTATTCAAATGCGAGCGATACCGGAACTCTGCTCGCTTCAAGAATGGAGGCTTGTGGTCTCTCTTCAAAGCATAATTGTCCTCGTTGATCAACTACTGTGGGTGGAAAAAATATTCAAGACATTTGTCTTTTTCGACATTCTTACACAGTAAATTGTTTTAAAAGTAATGACATTTAGTGTTTTTTAAATATTCCTTAAATTATTATGTTTGCCTTTTCAAAAGAACTTGTTCCTATAAGATCTTAATACATGACTTATCAAAAATTTTTTAGAACAAAGTATTGAAGAAAAGAACCTTTTCATATTATTAAACAAGATTCAGCCATTCAAAATTTAATAACTTCAGAACTATGAAATTTTCAAGCAATCTATTCATTGATTCTAATTTCACGTGAGATTACATGCTGGGACAAAGTTAAGTAAAAGAGTGTTTTTTAAGTGGAAAATATCACCCGAACTCCAACACTGAAATCCCTTTAGTATTTGAATCAATTGAAATCATAAAAGAAAAAATGATTTTTCCCATCAGTCAAAATATTCTGCAGGGAATGAAAAATAGGAATAATGTTGTTGGGTTCAAGTATCTATCTTCTTCTTAATATATTTATAAAAAAAAATTATGAGTTCAGTAATCTTTGAAAAAAAGGTATCACAATAGTATAAAGTCATACTTATCACAATTTATTTTATACTAAAATACTCTATAGAGTATAGATTTTCTATCCAATTAAAAATAATATTATTTAAAAGACATAAAGAATTTATTTAAATTTCTTTGTAATTGATATTTTGATATTGAAATTTGATATTTATTCAAAAAACATTCCTTAAACACAAGTTATTCATTTTAAAAAATAATCCTCAAATTTTAAATAATTGAGCAAATACCAAATTTGCAATTATATATTAGAAACACGTGTTTTTTCAACGAGCCGGACATTTGAAGCATAATTCAGCTGTAAATACTTTATAATATAAATCTTCATTTCTCTTATCTTAAGGAATCACAGTTATAACAAATGATTCTAATTGTTTTTTGGCAATGTTGCAGATGAATAGAATGAACCGCTCATTAGGGGTCAGGAATGAGTTCTCTGTTCGATTAAAAAAAAAAAAAGCCCTTTTCAATTCTTAACACGTTATAAAGTATGACTTTAATCCGTTCTAAGCGGATATCAAACATTTTTCCAAGACTGGGTGACAAACGCAGTCTTATGCATTTAAATCACGATCTTAAAAATTATTCATGCCATTTCTTTTCAATTATTGCTCTTTTAAAATATACATGTGCAATACAAATTTGGTGAATTTTTCGGGCTTCTTCACACATTTTACGATTTTAATACAGAACAGAGTTGGAAATAATTTATCAAACAGAATATACCATCAAAAGTATTAAGTTGCAATTAAGTTTTTTTTTTCTGGGTAAAAGAATTTTCTCTATCTAACAATAGTTTAGTCTAAAACTATAGTTTTCATTCTTTTTACCACAAAATGCTTGGTTAGAGAAAAATTCTGACACTTATTTAATGTCCGACTCTGAACCTTTTTTATTTAGAAGATACAGGAAGCCTGTCGAACGTAAAAAACTTCTCGGTTCTTTGATTGGAAAGAAGAAAAACCTAGGTTCTCTTTGATTGGGAAACATTCCAGAGTGTTTGCAGAATTTTCAATTAAGTAAAGACATAAACAAACAAACTATTGATTTGTATCTCTCTCAGAAACGAATATTTCAGATCGAAGGTTTTACGCACGTTAAAATAAAACCTTTAGTTTCTGCGCTATACTGAAACTAAGCAGCAACATTCAGGCGACGCACTTTCAACTGAAAATTTTTCGGAAGAACCTTCCTTCCTGGAACGTTCTATAGTGAGCCTATCTCGGCTCTAATGCAGCAGCATTCCGGTGACGCACTTTCAACTGAAAATTTTTCGGAAGAACCTTTTTCCTGGAACGTTCTATAGTGAGCCTATCGTATCTTGGCTCTCATGCACCAACATTCCGGCACGCACTTTCAACTGAATATTTTTCGGAAGAACCTTCCTTCCTGGAACGTTCTATCGTGAACTTATCCTATCTCGGCTCTCATGCAGCAACATTCTGGCGACGCACTTTCAACTGAATATTTTTCGGAAGAACCTTCCTTCGTGGAACGTTCTATAGTGAGTCTATCGTATCTCGGCTCTCATGCAGCAACATTCTGGCGACGCCCTTTCAACTGAATATTTTTCGGAAGAACATTCCTTCCTGGAACGTTCTATAGTAAGCCTATCGTATCTCGGCTCTCATGCAGCAACATTCCGGCGGCGCACCTTCAACTGAATATTTTTCGGAAGAACATTCCTTCCTGGAACGTTCTATAGTAAGCCTATCGTATCTCGGCTCTCATGCAGCAACATTCCGGCGGCGCACTTTCAACTGAATATTTTTCGGAAGAACCTTCCTTCCTGAAACGTTCTATCGTGAACTTATCCTATCTCGGCTCTCATGCAGCAACATTCTGGCGACGCACTTTCAACTGAATATTTTTCGGAAGAACCTTCCTTCCTGGAACGTTCTATCGTGAACTTATCCTATCTCGGCTCTCATGCAGCAACATTCTGGCGACGCACTTTCAACTGAATATTTTTCGGAAGAACCTTCCTTCGTGGAACGTTCTATAGTGAGTCTATCGTATCTCGGCTCTCATGCAGCAACATTCTGGCGACGCCCTTTCAACTGAATATTTTTCGGAAGAACATTCCTTCCTGGAACGTTCTATAGTAAGCCTATCGTATCTCGGCTCTCATGCAGCAACATTCCGGCGGCGCACCTTCAACTGAATATTTTTCGGAAGAACATTCCTTCCTGGAACGTTCTATAGTAAGCCTATCGTATCTCGGCTCTCATGCAGCAACATTCCGGCGGCGCACTTTCAACTGAATATTTTTCGGAAGAACCTTCCTTCCTGAAACGTTCTATAGTGAGCCTATCCTATCTCGGCTCTAATGGGTCCTATCAAACCCAAAGCTGTGACCATGTTTTGGTGCAAAAATTATCACTAATTGTCCGCGATCTGTCTTCATAGCTGTACATATTTCTCAGCTCTGAAACCACACGTTTCATAATCACATTGTTAAGACAATCATTTCGCAACAATAATAACGCTTTAAAACACAAACATTTACACCGTTTATCGTATCATTTAGAATGCTTTTTATTAGTCTAAATTTTAATTTCATTGAATAATTAATTATCTCCATATTTTTATTCAGCTGATAAAAATGTATCATATGATATGGATGCAAACTTTTTCCGGTGAGGATGCAACATTAGTTTAAATTACTAAGTTGGTTCTTGAAATAATTACATTAAAATAACGATTCATTTAATTAAGTAAATAAAACCTCCAATTTTTGGTAAAAATCATAAATACTGCAAAGCAATCGATAAAATTACATTAAGTAATAAAAGTCATGATAATTTTATTGCAAAAATAATAAATAACTAAAAAAAAAGAAAATATTTTGGAAAAAGTGATTTTTTTATAAATCTTTTTCAGTTTGGTTTTACTGGAAAAAATGAATTTTTCCTTAATAAATTTCTTTGTGGTTCTTTAGTCATATTGATATTTACTAAATAAAGCATTTATTCGATTAATTTGCAGGAAATTGTTGGGAGAAAAGATGATATTTTCACAAAATCAATAGTTTATAATACAATTTATTTTTGTATAATTCCAATAGATGGCAGCACTAAATTATGTGCAATATTTGTAAAGAAAATAAAAGAATAATTTTTCTCTAAATCTAGTAGTTAAGTATACGTAATAATGTTTATTTATATTCAAGTTAAAAAATTGTTTTCAAAGTATAACTGCATTTAGATATGTATTCATATAACTTATTTTTTGAAAAAAGGATAAAGAATATGTTAAAATTTTTTATTAATTTATTATTTTATAAATACACGTGTTATAATCAAGAATATATATATATACATATATATATATATATATATATATATATATATATATATATATATATATATATATATATATATATATATATATATATATATATATATATATAATTTCTTATTATTTTTTTAGAATACATTAAATATAGAACATTACGGTGGCAAAAATTCTGCATGTAGGTATTGACAAATATTTTCTGTGAATGTGTATAAATTTTAATTTTGCAATTGAAATAAAGGTAAATTAAATGTATAAACTTTATATTCATGGAATATATATACATATATACACATGCACATTAAATGCAGCATTTATATAATAAAAACTAAATTAAAAAATATTAAAAATTTGTAGAAATTTTTTTGGTTAAAATTCCTTTTGCATAATTTTTTATATAAATACAAAATAATTTAACGAAGAAAATCTTTATGGAATTGCATTGAAAATTAATTAATAGTTATTTTTTTTAGTTCCTGTCTAAATTATGATATATCAGAAATATTATTTTTAGTACATCTGAAAATTTAGTAAAAAGAAGTGTATTAATTTTTCATTAATAAATCATTAATTATATGATCTACCATTAATATATATCTATTTATTTAATTTTTGCCTGGGAAGCAGTGAAACATAATCTACTTCCCAAATTTACTAGATTTGTAAAGTGGATTAAAATCATATTTATAAATTGATTTAGAATATTTAGCAACAGATGGCAGCAGCAACTTTAATACTCGATAGCATACTTGAGAAATCTATAACTGTAAAATTTAATAATTATTATTTTGTATCAGAAAATATTGAAATTTTTCTTTATTAATTAAAACTTCTTTTCACTTAAAATATTTAAAAATCGAGTTGTATAAATTGAATGAAATAATTAAATTTGTTTATTCAGGCATTTTTTTTTATACAGCAATATCTTGCAAAATATTATTTTATGAATGACGCATTGCAAAAAATGGTTCAATATAACATGAATTTGATGTTACATTATAAAATATTATAAATAATGAAAATAAAAAATACAAAACACATATTATATAAGATATAAATTGGAAAAATTATAATTATATGAATCATATTTCTTATTGATTTTTGCATAGCACAGAACGGAAAGAAAAAAAGAAAAAAAAGAAAAAGACTTAGTTCATTTGCCTCTTAGAATAAGAAAAAGAGAAAACAAAAATCCTTCTAAATTAAAACTATTCAATAATATCAACTTTACTCAAATACTTTGCATGAATTTTTAAGGAAGCAAATATTTATATTATTACTTCCACCCTGAACATTATTCATATTTTCATACGAAATGTGAAAGGAAACAGATTTCTAGCTAATTAACTATATTATACTATATATATATATATATATATATATATATATATATATATATATATATATATATAGTATAAATATATACTATATATATATATATATATATATATATATATATATATATATATATATATATATATATATATATATATATATATAGTATAAATATATACTATATATATATATATATATATATATATATATATATATATATATATATATATATATATATATATATATATATATATATATAATTTCATTTCTTTTTTGTATGTTTTATTTCTGCATCTATTCGTATAATTCACAAATATGTGTAAACATTGAAAATTAATACGATAAAGAAAAAGATCGCATCGAACAGGTTGAGGAGGCTGCAGAAACGTTGGTTTCTACTGAACAGCAAGTCAGTCAGGTAAAGACGCTGATTTGTAAGTAGGCGTGCCTGACTTGTCACTTAGGTGTTCTTTGCAAAACACAATGGCTTATATTATTCATTAACTTCAGCTCTGTAATTTATGGAAACGTTTCTAAAATTTTGAGCGCGAGTTAAGAGTTTCCACCGTTCTTTTTGAATCCTGAGCTGTGGGTCCCGAGTTCGAATCCCAGTTCGGGCATGGATGTTACTCTCTTTCTCTGTCCTTTCTTCTGTGATGTTGTATGAATATGGCCCACCCTATAAACGGGTTTGTGGTGGTATGGCATGGGTAATGCTTCTCTCCTCAGTGACTTGGTTCACAGGTGCCCGTTGGGTAACGACAGATGACAGCAGTTTCCAGCCCTGTTGTGCCGAAGGGTTAGTCACCCAAACGCCCGTCGTTATTTAAAAAAAAACTTTCTTTTTGGAAACATAACTGATTGTGTTTTCATACATAAATGCTTTGGTATCGAACGAAACTAAAAGCATATATTCTGTCAGAACTAAGTCTGCATTACGTTTTGTAAAACGAAATGTAGTCAGCGCAAGTTATTAATATAAGGGTTATTATTTTTCCAGGTACCAGGACTTACTTGACGATTAGGGAGGCAGTGGGAGAGGTGGATGTGACGTTCTCAGATCTCCGTGATCCAAATGATCTGAAGAAACATCTGAGAGCCAATACGAAGGTGCGTTAGATTAAACATCATTGGAAAGTTTTTCCTGACCCAACATGGTTAAACAATTTACACCTCATGATCTAAGAAATGATAGGTTAAGGTCGGGTTTTTATTTTAGTGAAAAATAATGTATGATAATGACTTCAATAACTCACTGAAATAATTGTTATTAACGTCCTATCACTTCATTCGAATTAGATTTTTTTTCATACTAATGCAACGTTTATAAGCCATTTTAGGCAAATGGTTATTAAATAATTTGAAATATTTTTCATTGTCTGAATTTTTATTGATCAGAAATGTTTATGAAGAAATATAGGCATACAATATATGATGTAAACATAAATATGTATTTGATCAAATAATTGATTTTTATGCAATGCTTGGGAAAGTGATATTATCATTCTGCTGGATGAGATATTTAATTGTGATTTTTTCTCCCAGATGGTGTGGATAGAAACCCCCAGCAATCCGACGATGAAACTGGTGGACATCGCGGCTGCAGCGCAGGTCATCAAGGCGCGAACCAAGGCCTTCCTGGTTGTTGACAACACCTTTATGTCTCCTTACTTCCAGGTACACTTATAGATGCTCCTCACTTCGATAGTATTTGAGTGCAGACTTTTGTGCCAAAAATCTATTTTCGGGAGGGACACGCGAGCACACGAACAATATTAGAGAAATCATTCATTCATTATAAATATCATAAACATTACAATAATTGTAAATTATTAATAAATATATTTACTCAGTTAGCTCTTTTAAAAATAATATTATCTTACAAGGAACGAATATTTAAATAGAATTGATGATGAATTGATGGCACAGGTGCCGTATAATCCATGATGCCAAATTCTGAGGTTGGCGATTTTTTGGCGGATTTTCTTATGTATCTGGTAACTCGTTTTTATAACGTCAAACATATGGAGACCTATAAGAATTATGCAGAAAATTCTATTTTGGTAACCCTAGTATTTACGTCATCGCGCTCATCACGATACGTCATCTTGGCAACATTTCTTCATCGCCTAAAAAATTCAGAATTTAAAATCATGGATTATTAGGCACCTGTGCCGAATTGATAATTGAGAATGAATTTCCTTGTAAATACTTCAAATATAAGTAGAAAAAATATTTCATGGGCTTTCTCTTATGAACGTTTACTCCTCCTGAAAATATCAGGCGATAAATAAATCATGACGCCATTCAGTTATATTTTCACTTAATGATTGAACTTTGAATTGCTTGATTACCGCAATTAGAATACAAAATAATTAAACAATCTTTCTTGACTTGTTGTGGAAATTATAAAAATTACTTTCACTTCAAAATTTCAAACAGGAATTCTATATCATAATCATTTGCGATTAGTTTAGTGAAACAGCAAATCCAACATATCAAAGCATGAAATGTGAAAAAAAATTAACTCGATTTTAAAAACATAAAATGGCTGCATAATAAATTAATAAAAAATAAAAGTTAAAAATTTACTCATATTATTTTTCTGTAAAAGTAATTAAAAATATCTTGAGATAGACTCTTATAAAATTTTACTCATTAGTTATATAATAAGGATGGTTTTGAATAATTTTATCGAATATCTGGGTTTACAAATGAACCACTGTTTTTATGGAATAAATTTCGATATAAATGACAAAACTAATAAACATATAAAAACGTGTCAATCAATAAAATTATTGACTTCAATTTATATGTGTGCCGTAAAGAAACACTCATCTGGAAACCAAAACAAAAGGGAAATCGCTCCAAATAAAAAAACATTTTGGCGATCAAATTTGGCAATTATGGAAGATTCCTTATTTTGTTAATTCCATGTGCGTATTTCTGTAGATCGTTGCATATAGCTGCTTCCTCTTTCTATTGTGCTTCAATAGAGGGACGAAGTGGAACTTCACAGAAGCACAAAAAATCGAAACTCATTTTCCTCTTTCTCTATACCTAACACGTGAAAATAGATTTTTAAGCAATTTTAACATTTATAGATTGGATATTCTTATATTGAAGCATTTTTCGCCAACTCTAACGGTTAATACATCAAACGGTACGTTTTTCATACGAGAGTTAATTTAAACTTGATTCTTGACCACGACAAACATCCATATCCGAAGTAGAAATAGTAGTCGCTACTTACTGAAATGTACTTTTGAACAAAATAGCTGGAGCATCAAGGATTCAGCTACTGGCTACACGAAAGCTACAGGAAATACAGATATATGTAATTTATATATATATTAAATAAACTTTGAAGGAAATTTCATATATCAAGTATTTACAAGTATAAATGCATTTGGATAGATAGCTATGAAATTTGTTTTGACAGTTTAAGCAGCTAGAGAGGTTTTTCAGATGGATCGAAAAGTGGCCAGTTTTCTTGAGCTTGCATCAAGATTTGGGAGCTGCTTACATCATCTGTATTTCCACGTTGATTTATCCAAAATCATGACTTGAATGGTTGTCGAGTGAAAGATGATGATGATGGACTAAACAGTCTTAAGCTGTCATGCGGAGTATCGTGAAGATTGTCCTACGAACTTCTAATATTTTGCAAAATTTATTTGCTAAAGCATGGCTGTACTGTGAAGCTTGGTCCACTGTTGCCATGCCAACCTTTTCTGGAGGAGTTTATAATCGACATGAAAAAATTTCAATATTTGCTGGAGAAGACATGAAAAAATAATATCATTTCCTAGATTAGATGCTCTAATGCAACTATCACTAAAGGACTTTATCTGTTAGAAAAGTTCCAAGAATTATAATTTACGTGTAAAAGTGTATACATCTTTTTTGTCTCAAATTATATAATTGATTAGATTAAACGCTGATATAAAGAAAGAAAATTAAATTAACTTTTCCTAAGCACTTATAAGAAATTGGAAGAATCACTATCAAAAAAATTTAACTTATTTATCAGAATATAGAAACAATTTCTAACAAGTTATTTGAACATTCTAAAATAGAAAAAGTCACAATATAATTAAATGACGATGTTTTATGTTCTATCATTATCTTTTTTTCAATGCTAAGTATAATTCAACTTCCTGCAATTTTTCAAGAAAATTATTCATCCCTTCATAGTTTATATTTTTAAGAATAATTTCTTACCCATTCCAAAGACGAGCTGGCCTTTAAGTCCCCCAAATCTGAAATGGACGAAGAAATGTTTGTCGCAAATACACAGAAAATGATTAAGCCGCAGATACACGCGAGTTCTATAGAATAGCATAAATTTTCATGTGATATTTTAAACTTACAATCACTATAAGAACTTAATTAATCAATTTAATTTACTCATATCTAATTAGATTATTCGCACTGTTAAATTTGAAATTAGTTTTAAATGATTATATGTGTGATACTAAGGATTAATGCCTAATCATATTTTTATAAAAAAAAATTTAAATCATTTTTTTCACTTAATATTTTTTTGTTTAAGTTTTTTTCTGTCTTTAATATGATTAATTCTCTATCTGTTTCTTTTTTATATCTAAATTCTGAATTATTGAGGGGGTCATTTAACATTTTAAGGACTAAATTCTACTTACACAGACTTAAATTTTTACTTTTCACAAATATTAATCTTCATACTTTTGCTTTTAATGGAAAGGGTGTGTTCCAAGACTATCTACATACTCGGGATTATATATATATATATATATATATATATATATATATATATGTATATATATATATATATATATATATATATATATATATATATATATATATATATATATATATATATATATATATGTATTACAGATGTGCCTTTAATATTGTCGTTTTTGTCTGCTGTCTGCTGATTAGGGCAGGGGAATCTGAATGGCCAAAAAATAGTCAGTATCACACACATGTTTTATAAATAATACAAATTTCCTACTAAATGTTTTTTTGGGAAATGCGTAAGATATTTTATTTGTTGTGAAAAGAAATGAACTACAGTATGGGTCAGTGATGTCTAATAATCTCGTCCAATGAGCTTCAATATGGATAAGTGATCTCTAATAATCTGGTACGAAGAGCTTCAATATTTATAAGTGGTCTCTAATAATCTGTTCCGATGAGCTTCAATTTTGTCCATGATCTCTAATAATCTGTTCTGATGAGCTTCAATATAGATAAGTGATCTCTAATAATCTGGTCCGATGAGCTTCAATGTGGATAAGTGATCTCTAATAATCTGGTCCGATGAGCTTCAATTTTGTCCATGATCTCTAATAATCTGTTCTGATGAGTTTCAATATAGATAAGTGATCTCTAATAATCTGGTCCAATGAGCTTCAATGTGAATAACTGATCTCTAATAATCTGGTCCGATGAGCTTCAATTTGGGCCATGATCTCTAATAATCTGGTCCAATGAGCTTCAATGTGGATAACTGATCTCTAATAATCTGGTCCGATGAGCTTCAATTTGGGCCATGATCTCTAATAATCTGGTCCAATGAGCTTCAATGTGGATAACTGATCTCTAATAATCTGGTCCGATGAGCTTCAATTTGGGCCATGATCTCTAATAATCTGGTCTGATGAACTTCGGTATGGATCAGTGATTTCTAATAATCTTGTCCGTTGATGCTTAGTAATAGAAGGATTAGTTTTCTGGCCTTTGTTTCTGTAGTTAATGAATTTAATTCCCATATCAAATACCGAAATTTTTGTGCTTTCACTTTTTAAAGTAGGTTTTGGTGGTACGAAGCCTCATATAAAAGCAGTGGTCTTAGTTAAAGCAAAATGTACCGAACAAAGACAGTCACAGTTCTGGATTTAGGAAATGAGAAGAGAGTCGCAATTAAAGTTCATAGATAAATATGGTTTTTAAAATTAAAACTGGAGCTGCTGAGCCAGTTGATATCCTAGTAAAACATTCTGCTCTCAATTGGTTAATACTCCCATTTAACAGTGAATTTCTAAAATGGAAGTATTATTTGAGAAAGAACGAAACGAAGATTAACGGGAGAGATAAAAGCTTTTTATGTTACTATATTTTTTCTCGTATATCCTGTTTCAACATAATTATTTTTAGGAGAGGAAAAGCTGATTTTCTTTGCCTACATCTAAATGTATTACTCAACGATGACACTAATTGTGTCAAAGTCCAAACAAACTCGATCTTGACCCTTATTTCATTTATAAACAAATTTTTGTTTCAAATATTTATTTTTTAAAATATTTTGGTTATTATTTTCCATAGCTTATGTAATACAATCGAAATTAAAATGATTTTATATGCCTTCTAACGGCATATAAAATCATTTTAACGAATTCTTTCTAACGAAAGCAAATTTTATTTGTTTAATATTTGAATTTAAGCACTTTACTATACATATAAATAGGAAAACATTAATTTTGATTGCATATTTTAATCAGAGTAATCATTCAAAAAGTTTTCATTTCATAGTTTTTCTTTTTTAAATTCAAAT
>JAJQOW010001818.1:0-32830 GCA_037975125.1 Latrodectus hesperus | reverse complement strand
GTAGCTGTAATGCCGCACCACGCAGTCACTTTGGCGTCAAATAATGGTACTGGCGCCACAGCATGAGGATTCGTCTCTCCCAGTGCACACAATTCTTTGTGTTAATGCTGCCATTTAAGGTGAAATGCGCCTCGTCCGTCCATAGTATGCGAAGTGGCCAGTCGTTATCCGCATCATATCGTAACAAAAATGCATTTGCGAAGTCCAGACGTTGTTGTGGGTCACCCGGCTCCAACATCTGGACGCGCTGGAACCGATAGGGAAACATGTGAAGTACCGAGCGCAAGAGCTTGCGGACCGTTGAGTTCGGAATATCCAACACGCGCGCTATGCCTCTTGCGGTTTCTGTGTGTCCTGCAGTCACTGTATGGTGCACTTCCATGACAACGTCCTCTGAAACAGTTGGCCGTCCGGAGCGCTGTTTGTCACAGGTGCAGCCTGTATCTTCGAATTTCCGCACTAAATCACGCAGAGCTTGCAGAGTACATGGGCCGCGTCGTTGTCGATGATTGCGGCGATACACACGCAAGGCTTCCGCAGCGTTCATCCCATTTTGGTAATAGAGTTTGATCAATTCACCGCGAACTTTCCTAGGAAGACTCATATCGTCGGCATGTGCGAGTTCCCGAATGACGACTTCGCATACCCGCTTGGTATTTTATAGGTTTCCTACGCTGAATATCTGGCGACCGGCGTTCTGTGATTGGTTTCTTGACTCTGTCACATGCAAATTTATTGCGTGCGCCCAGATCGTGTTTTATTGGCCGGTTTTCAGAACTTCTTTTTGTGTTTGCAGAACACGTCCGTTTTTAGACATATCGGTACCGTTTCAACGCTATTTAGGGTTTTCGCATGTGCTGCCGTTCGAAAATTTCGAGTTTCTGTCACTATAACTGTAACCGCGAGGGTCACTGTGTTGCCATTCACAGAATCTCGAGCGCATATCTTAAAAGAACTATATTTGAAATATCATCTTGATCGGTTAAATAGAATGGACGCTAGAAGTGCAGATGTTGGCAAAGTTTTTTTATAATCACCCTATATATATATATATATATATATATATATATATATATATATATATATATATATATATATATATATATATATATATATGTGGGTTCTCAATAAAAATAAAGATGAATGTTAACTTATTTAATTATATTTTCTAATAATATTATGAAATATATACATATATACAATATCAAAGCGTATTGTCCATTTTAACATATGGTAGTTAGTTCTAATCATAAACAATTTTAATTTGCATTCGCGTATTTATCGTCATCACGTCTTTTTCCATTTCCTCACATCGTCGTTCTCTCTCCTTTCTCCTCTGCGTCTCTGCTGGCAAGCATGTGAGTGGCCCTCTGGTGGCGCTTTCAATCCCACAATCGGCCGTCCTGATGACACTAGCTGACCTCAGCGTTCGTCTGGAATCAGAATTTCCTGAAAAAAATGAACAGGAGCAGTAACATGTTCAAGAAAATTTTTTACAACAGTGTTGTCAATTCTCAATTCGTCTTTTCAGCTCTCAACCAAATCGTCGTCGCTATCATCGTCGTTGTCCCTTGAATCTGAGATTCCGTCATGGAGGACTTCTTCGTCTTCATCTGGTTAGAGCATCTGTAGCTACATCTTCACTCTCGTCTTTGGCCATCTTCAAAAGGAAACGTCTTGAACACATCACAGTTACTATTCCTTTTTTTTTTAATTTGAAAAAGTAACAGTCTGAAATATAAAGTTTTAGTCTTAAAAAATAGCAATTCTGTGGGTAATCAAATCAGGAGTCAAAAAGTCAAAATCAGGAGTTGGTCGTCATCGGTGTCTTCTCTTCTTCTTTTCAGCACATTTTAAGTTACATCGGGCCAAGGCTTCAGATACTCAGCACAAGTACTGGTAATCAGGGGACCTTCGGTAAAACCAATTTTTTGAACATCGTAGGTGTCATTGTTCTTAACTTTTATTATTTTGTAGGGGCCTAAAAATTTGGGTTTTAACTTGAGACCTGGACCTTGTTGTATGCGTTTAATAGCAACAATATCATTTATTTTGAATTTCCTTGCTTGTTTACCTCTTTTTCGATTGCTTAAAATACGCGGTATACAATTAGATATACATCTCTCGATTTTTTGTTTAATTTGAGGAATGTAAAAGTTAGAATTTAAATTATCTTCTGTTCTTTTAACTGCAAAATGACCCTTCTCGTGTGCAGATTTAATTATACTCATTTGCATTTCGTCTGGGACTACTAACAGTTCATTACCATTAACATATTTGTAAAGAACATCATTTTTGAGTAAATAATCATCATGAGGTTTTTGTTTTAATATCTCTTTAATTGTTTTGATATGTTCGTCTGTGTTTTGTGCTTGAATTATTTTTAGTGTTAAACTATCTTGAGCTATCATACAAATTGGATTTCTGCTTAAAGCATCAACATGTCGCATACTAGAACCTTTTCTGTGTTCAATTGTGTAGTCAAAATCACTTAGCATTAGAGCCCATCTAGCAATTTTTGTGCATAAATCTTTTTTGTTCATTGTCATAGCAAAAGCATTACAGTCAGTAACTATTTTAAAAGGAATTCCCAACACATATACCCTAAATTTTTTTAAAGCTTCTATGACAGCCATTACTTCTAATTCGTAACTAGAATATTTTCGTTCAGCTTCTGTTGTTTTCTTACTCATGTAGTAAACAGGGTGAAACTGATTATCTACTAAGGACTTTTGAATAAGGGTGGCACCATAACCATCAATGCTGGCATCACAATGAATTTCGGTTTCACTTTGAGGGTTAAAAATAGTAAGAACGGGTTCCGTAGATAAAATGTATTTCAATTGGTTGAAGGAATTTCTTTCATTTTCACCAAATTTAAATTTAGACTCTTTTCTCAATAAATCACTTAAAGGTTTAGCAATAATAGAATAATTCTTAATAAACTTTCTAAAGTAACCAGTCAGTCCTAAAAAGCTCTGAACGTCTTTTGTTGTTTTTGGTTCGGGAAACTTAATTACAGCTTTCGTTTTATTTTTTGACGGGTGTAATTTACCATTTATTATTTTATACCCTAAAAAATCTATTTCACGTTTCAAAAATTTACATTTCTTTAAGTTCAATTCCAGTCCATACTCCGACGCAGTTTGCAGGACAAGTTTAAGTTTTCTAACACCTTCAGTTTCGTTTTCGGCAGGAATAATTAAGTCATCCATATAAATCACTACAACACCGTCTTTTAATAATTGTCTAAACACATTATTAATGTATTTCTGAAAAATACTAGGAGAATTTGTTAATCCAAATGGGCACTTCAAAAACTCATACTGACCATCGTGTGTAACGAATGAAGTGTATTTTTGGGAATTTTCTTCAACGTCAACATGGAAGAAGCCATTTCTTAAATCCAAAGTTGTGAACACTACAGAAGAATGTAATTTATCTATTACGTCATCAATAACTGGCAAAGGGAAATGTTCACGAACCGTTTTCTTATTAAGCCGTCTATAATCAACACAAAGTTTGTGAGAATTATCTTTTTCTTAACTAATACTACAGGTGAAGAGAAATCAGAAGAACTATTACGAATTATTCCCTTAGCTAACCATTCTTCAATTTGAGTTTCGACTATTTTCTTTTCAAAAGGTGGTAGTCGTCGGGGAGATGAACAAATAGGGATTTCATCAGTTAAATTAATTTTCATCTTAACATCAACATTTTTAATTTTATTAGGAACATAATTTTCTATTAATGAATGTATTTCAGAACACAATGATTTATCTTTAATGTGACTTAGATCTATTTCCGATTCATCGTTAAGATTTACAAAATTAATTAAGAAATTATCTATTTCGTTCTTGTTAGTGTGAAACGATACTTCATTGGTTGAAACTATTAAAGTACCTTGATTAATAATGTCAGTTCCTACAATTAAATCAAAACTTACAGAGTCATCATTTATAACAAAAATATTTGTATTAACTTTCGAATTATCAATTTCAACTTCTGCATTAAAATAACCTAGTGGTTTAATTGATTTCATTCCTAAACCAGTCAATGAAATATTAGAAGATTGTAAACTTATGGGGTCTTTAATTTTATTAAATAAACTCTTTTTCAAAATTGTTTTCTGACTTCCAGTATCAATTAATGAAGTTATATTCAAAGTACCAATTTTAACATCCTTAAGAATAAAATTTTCACAAGTTATTGAATTCACTTTCGGCTTATCATCAAATGGACTAGTTTCTTTTGATTTCGGACATTCCGAAGCTTTATGCCCAAAAGATTGACATGAAAAACACAATAATCCCTTGTCTTTATGTATACAATATTTAGAAATATGTGAACGTGAACCACAATTATAACACACTCTATTTTTTGAATCAAAATTACCATCAAATTTTACTTTATTCTTATTCATATTTTCATATTTAGAATTAAATTTGTCATTACTATCATATTTTAATTTATTTTTATCAAAAGAATAAGATCTAAAATTTGCATCATGTTTTGTTTTCATTTTATCGAAAGCATATTTACTCTTTGCTGAATCACTTTTCATTACTTCATACACTTTAAGTTTATCTTTAAATTCTATCAAGTTTTTGCATCCATAGAGAATAATTTTATTTTCATGTTTATCATTAAGTCCTTTAATCACATAATGTATTAACGCGGCGTCATCAATTTTTCCTGAGCGACCCAGTTCTTTCATTTTTAAAAAATATTCCTGAACGGATTCTGAGTCTTTCATTTTCCTCTTACTAAGTAATTCGTGAAGACTAGCTGAATTTATTTCAACAGAAAATTCGTCTATTAAGGCATCTTTTAATTTTTTCCACGAGTTTATTTCTGGTTCTGTTCTAACAAATAATAAGGCATTTCCACCAAGCGATCTTTTAGCAAAAATAAACTTTTGTAAATCTGATAAATGAAACAGTTTCGATACATTTTCAAAACTCTCTATCCAGTTATTAATGTTTTCATGCGACTCAGCATTAAATTTGGTAATTGTGCTTTCGATATCAGAATAATTGATATAAACATTTTGAGAATCATTATTTTTACCAAGTTCATTATCACACACATTTAAAGTATTATTTTTATTTCCACATTGCATTGGAGAATCTGCTTTGTTTTCATTTTTGTTTGTTTCGTCTACATCCGATTCCGACATACAGGCGTCGCTAATTCCCTCAGCTAAAGAGTTCAAGGAGCACAATTGCTCAAGTATTCTTTTTCCTATTTCAAATTTATTTCCTTCGAAAGAGATATCTAATATATTAGAAATTGTAATTAATTCGTTCAAAGAAAAATCATTTTCTATTACTTTTAATTTCTTTTTAAATTCTTCACTTTCGATATCAAAATTAAAACCAGAAAATTCTCTTATACGCTTTCGATTTGACCTGTCTCCGTCAGAATCGAAAATAAATTTATGTAGAAGTTTTACTTTGTCCGGCTTAATGATCTGCAATGCAATGCGTATCTTTTTGATGTCATTTAACTTCATCTTGAAATAAAGAAAATGTTACATACCCTTTTCAGATGCTTTTATCCTTTCTTTTCCACTTCTGACAGCAAAATATGTGGGTTCTCAATAAAAATAAAGATGAATGTTAACTTATTTAATTATATTTTCTAATAATATTATGAAATATATACATATATACAATATCAAAGCGTATTGTCCATTTTAAAATATGGTAGTTAGTTCTAATCATAAACAATTTTAATTTGCATTCGCGTATTTATCGTCATCACGTCTTTTTCCATTTCCTCACATCGTCGTTCTCTCTTCCTCTCCTCCGCGTCTCTGCTGGCAAGCATGTGAGTGGCCCTCTGGTGGCGCTTCCAATCCCACATATATATATATATATAAATCTAAGAAAAATTTAAAATATCTAAAAAATCCTTAAATCGATAAATTTTACTTAAACCACTTAACATTCGAAATACAATGCAGCTTACAAAAATATATTAAAGTAACCAAATTATATGAAATCAATAGATGAAATTTTACTTTGGCAACTAATTCAATAGTTAAAAGTTTCTTAATTAATTCCTAATATTTTAATACTAAAAACACCTGCTGCAAATGGCATAAAAGTACTGCTATTAATATGACTAATTAAAGAATTGTTTGGCTAACTGATACGTATTTTTAATTATCTTTGCTTGAAGTAATCTCTTTTCAAAAGAAAATTTTTATTATATTTTTCACAATGTACGCAATTTATCTGATTTAATACTTCGATTTTTACAGACACAGAATCGCAATTTTCTACATCAGTACTTCGATTAAAGTATGGTTTAAATTAAACGCTAAGATCATAGGTGATTAAACATTTTAAGAAACAAATTCTAAAGAAATCGAATCTCTATTTGAATAAATAAAGAATATAAAAACATTTAAGAATGAAACTAATTAAAGCATATTGACTGCTAATTTTCCGCTTCAGGACATGAAATGGAAATTTCGCTTTGCTTTACTCATAAAAATTATTTATCCAACAGTAAAAAAATATACATTTTTTACACAAGAAAAGTTGAGTTAAACACTTTCATTAATTTACTTTTTATTATGTAATAAAATCTACATATACTTTCCTTGATGAATCTTCATGAAATTTATTGCAATAAAGAACAGCAATATATTATACGGTCAGATAATAAATAATATTGTCTAAAGTAAATATTTATCATAATTCAACTTGACATTAAATATTTAACTTCAACAATTAATTTTGGATTGTCAAAATGTTAGCTAAATAAATTATTGCCTATTTTCTTTTCGGCAGATAATATGATTACATAATAATTCACACAAAGTGAATATAATAATTAAAAACAACAGGAAATTGAGTGGGAAACTAAATTGATTGCCTCTTTTAATTTGCTGTAATTATTTTAAATTAAAGGTATTAATTCAATTTAATAATGGAATTTAGACAACCGAAACAAATATTGTTTGTTTGTTTTTTATTTTTTTACTTTAACATTTACACAAAAATCGAACCTTGATATTCAAAATCCAATTCCTTTTAACCCCTTGCCACTGTCGCCCGAATCCAGCTCGGGCAACTACTGCGTGCAGTATTTGTAATGCCCGAACTGAGTTCGAGTAGAAGAAATATTAACGTTTCTATTTTGTGTTTCTACTTCAGGATACTTTATTTCATATTTTTCTAATAATCGACACAATTGGTCCTAGTTTTTTTACCAATTCTGACTTCGGTTGGGGGAGGCAAAACATGGATGTTGTCAGCTGATCAGATAAAAAAAGACATGCTTGGGTTGGTAAACAACGACAGAGTTTCACTTTCTCATTTAATTTTGGCTGCTTTTTTGTGAGTTTTTTTCGAAATAATTTTCTTTTTTCACAATGTCTGATTCAGATACCAATAAGGAGTATTGTTTAGTTTCCTCGGGATCAAACACTAAAAATTCAAAAAAAAAATAAATAAATAAAAATAATAATAATAATACATAAAAAATAAAATAAGAAAGGCGACGTTCTTGCTTTTCAATGTGGAAAAGTTACTACTATAAAATACACTAATAAAAAGGATGTTTGTTTGCTTTCTTCAGTCCATACCGCCGAAATGATTAAGTTTAAATATAAAAAAGGAAAAATTTAAACCGAAGGAAGTCCATGACTACAGCACTATGTGAGGTGTTGATAAAGTTGATCAACATCTTATACAGACTACCCAGTCGCTAAAAAAGGAGGAAAAAAATATTACTAGAAAATATTTTTCCGTCTCCTACGCCAGGCGTTATTTTGTATACTTCAGCAGGAAGTGCGAAAAATAATATGAACTTCAGAAAATCAATTGTTGAACTAAATAAACCAAATGTTCAGCTACCAGGACCAGGGCGTCCTAGCGTAAGCTTACTGCGCCTTACAGGTTGACACTTTCTAGAACACATCCCATCAATGGGGAAAAAATCTACTCCAAAAAGAGGTAGTGTTTTATATGCTGTCGTAAAACCGATGAACAAAAAAAGAGAATAAGGCGTGAGATAAGAGTTTATTGTAAAAAGTGTGATATATAGACTTGTGTGCAGGACTATGTTTTGGGATATACCATACTGTAAAAGATTTGTAAAATTTATGTATTGAAAATCATATTGCTTTTTACATTGTACTTATACTTACATTGTACTAATAATACTTACATAATATACTTACATTGTACTAATAATTAGATTATACTAATTATATTACATATAGCATCAAAATTTCGTTTAATTTGCTCAATAGGGATAAGATGTATGTGTAATCAATGTTATATGTGTATGTAAAAATTATAAATATAGTAGTTATTGTATTTAAGATTTTATTTTTGTAATAAAAAAGCACTTTCTAACTATTATAATAATAAAAAGAATAAAATTAAGCAGTCAAAAAATTTTCCATTTTTGGACCATTTTTCTGAAATATATATTACAGTTAAGGGGTTAAAATTTGATCACCTCTGAATTTTTCTACAATCAATAATCAAACTGTTTATCATTTATTTACCAACCAAAATTTTGATATTAAACTTTGACAAAGTTTGCATTTCTTCTGAATATGGATGATTGTGTTTTTGTTATTAATCCTATTTATAGTAGGACTTACTGGGCTAAACAAGTTTCATAAAAGCTTAATCTTCTTGGAGAGAAGAAAGAGGTACAGATTCGGTTTGGCATATGGCTTGCAGGGTGAAGTAGAAGGATGACACAGCTCCTGAAAGTAATTTTTCATTATGTAGTGGCAATGTCTAAAAGAATTCCAAGATATCATTTCACATAGGGACAATTATACACTTTAGGGACAATTAAACATAACCTATATTACATTTCTCAGCCACCATAAATCAACACAGTAGATTTATGTCTGGTTCGGTTATAGAATGCGCTTTATTTTGGTAACGAGAACAACATTTTTGTAATATACATGCTCGTTAAATCTGTGGAATCGAAAGTCCTTGGTTGGTCGTTGAGCAGTTACCATAACTGCAAAAGTCTGGAGAAAATTTCCTCCCCCTTCAGATCAATGTTAAAATTTAGGGAGTGGATCTTCTGATGGTGCCATCTATCGGAGGATTTGAAGAGCAAAGTCGTACTTACACCTTCGTGGTGCTCTGATTAAACGAAAAATGAAGCCTTATGACTTAAATTCGCATAGCCAAGACATAGCGAGTTTGGCTTGTCCAAGTGTCATTAGTAACAACACATTTTCGCAAATTCTGTCTTCGCAAAATTCGCAAATTTCGCAATATTTTGTCAAATACTATATGGTATCTGCATACTTAAAACAAAATCTTACTATATTAAAAAATAAATAAATGCAATAATAAGACAGCCAGAAGGAAAGGACCACCATAATATTAAACCCAAATAATACTCGATGCAACATGACCATTTCTAATTTGGATTTGGTAAACGCAATGCGTTTGTATGCCTTTAATATCACATGATTCGTTGTGCAACAAATCTTCATTGATAACAAACGAATTTAAATAAGCCTTTGATGATTTGGATGCGTTACTCTGATACAATGTTTTGATTACTAAATTTTTCTCTCTTCTTCTCTTTCAGAAGTATCCTTTTTTATTTTCTCAATTCTAATCTCAGAATTTTCTAACATCACTTTTATCATTTGTGTTTTAGTAATTCATTTTGATTCAATAATGTTACAAATTTGTAAATGTTTGTCTTAAAATATCACCGACATATCTGAAATATTCAGATTTTGGACAAATTTGCATAACTTAGGCATATTCCTTGTTATTAACGGCATGTCTTGTGAATTTGAGATCTTTTGCAGAGATTCTTTGCAACTTGGCGAACACTGGACAAAAAATAGATATTTCTGGAAAATTCCATCAACGAAGCTCTGGGATAGCCAAAAACCTTTCAGAAATTATGGATAAACTCTTTGATTTTCCCACCAAGTCATTTATAAATAACACTACCAGGCATAGAAGGATTATTATTAGTAAAGACCATCATTCTTGAACACCAGTCTAGTGCAAAGAAACTGTTATCTATCTGAAGTGTTAGGGACTAAATTACTACGAATAAAAGTCTTGTTATTTTTAGAGATTGTTTTATGGACTGTCAATCAATACGAAAAGAAAAGCAATACAATATTTCTAAAGGATAGTATATCAATTATAGATCTATTAAAATAAAATTATCAAGTGAAAATATTATTTAATATCAGTGTGCCATTGATTCAAAGTACAATAGTAACAGCTTTTCCTAAGAAACAAAGTTCGTCTGAATGCTGCTAAAACTTGTTCAAAGAATACGGTTTGTTTTTTGTTGTTGTTTCTGAAATTATGATAAGCAATCGATCTCGTTATTCATAATAAAATTTCAGAAAATATTTGCTTCAGTAAAATATTTACCATCAAATTCTCAGTTATTCGTACACTTATTCACAAGAAGAAGCGGTATACAAAAGAGAAAACACTCAATAAAATTTCAATTTTTCCTTCTTTTATATCCTCTATTCTAGAATTTCTTTGTTTAATGTAAAAGTGTTATTGCTTAAAACATTCCTAAAAATCCGTTTATTTTAAAAATATTGTTAAAAAGAATATCCATGGAATGAAAACGAAAAGGTGAGAGTGAGATTTTGTCTCTATTGAATATGATTGTAAAGAAAAGAAATTTGTTTTTAAGGAACGGGTCTACCAACATGATAGACTACTTGAGTTAATATATCTTTCTCATTAAAGAATGCTGTAAGATTGATACTTGATTTCAAGTTCTAAGACCATCGTGCAAAGAGACCTTATGAATACAATCAATGTTCTTATGAATATGATTAATGACTTTATGAATACCTCCTAATGTCCCTCCACTTGTGGTGTAAAAATTCTTTGAAGAATGTGTTAGCTCAAGTATTAGCTTCGTCATTTGACAAAGGTTCAAAATTAAGATGATTAGCTTCAGTAGAAAGAAATAGGCTCCTGGATATATATAATAATCACCTAATTTAATTAAAACTAAAATCATTAAGACTGAAAAAAAATTTTACAATAGAAAGCTTCTTTTTTTTTTTTTTTTTTTTGACGCCAAGATGTGATTATTGTCAAAATGTGACGGCCACTGCCGATACACAAAAGCATAACTAAAATAGAATTAACAAGGTTACCAGAAATAAAGCTTTATCGTAAAAATTTATCCCCGAGTTTTTCGCCAAACCAAGGGGTACCCGATTCTATACAAATCCCTATACTTTAGATGTAGAATTCTATTAATAGAGGATGAAGAATATTTTATAAGTAAGATTGATAAATAAAAAAATTATATATACAATTCAAAAGCAAATAAATTAAGCATTTCCATTACAGTTAAAGTTAATATAAATTTTTCGGTTGCATAAAATTTAGAAATTCAGAAAATTCCAATTAAATATTAAAAAATTTAGTTACCTCAGAACTAAATACTTTTATAAATTAAAAATATATTTATCTTACCTTAATTAAATTTATTACACTGTATATTGTTATATATGTTATTTATTACAGGTGAGTAAACTTTTAATTTTTAAAAAATGCTAATATTAACAGAATAAATTAGAAATCATTTTTATTTAATTTTGAGGAATACGCTGAAATATTTTGGAAGTAACCAAAAGGAATTGTTCGAATATACCTTTTCACAAATGTAAAATATTGCGCAAAATATAAGCTCTCTAAATAGCAAAAATCCATTTTCCTGTCTAAGATCTTTCCCTAAAAGCTTCCTAACCAATGTCGTTGTCAAAAACATACCTAACTTAGACCTCCTGTTACCAATACCTTATGTAAATCTTAGAGATCCGCTGATAAAACTTGCAAATACTCGGCTTTTCTTATGAATATATCTATCAGAAATAAATTCCATGGTTGAATTTCTGTGTACTTGTGCGTATGTTTTTCTAATAAAATCTGCACATATTTCTACTGTGACGTCATACGTATATAGGCATATATTTTCAAATTTCAGTGAAAAGATTTCTAACATAAATTCATCATTGATAATTCCTGTTATTTATATATATATATATATATATATATATATATATATATATATATATATATATATATATATATATATATATATATATATATATATATATATATATATATATATATATATATATTTGAAGTAATAATACTTGCGAATAGATCACAGGAATATAATGTTTTAATTTAAAAAATAATAAACGAATAAATAAAAGGTAATTGAAAAATTATTGGATGAAGAAATTAACACATTTTAAAATAATTGTATGATTTATATACATCAAATTATGTTTCGATCAAAAACAAATTTTCAAAATGGGCATTGATTAATTATTCTTCGCTTTCTAATTATGTTTTGGCTAATTAATATTTTCATCATCACTGATGTTGAAAAATATTATAATTTTAGAAATAAAATTTTTTTTCTTAAAATTCAGGGAAATTATAAATAAACCCTTGATAAATGTGATGTTTGTAAATACCCGACAAATAAAATTTCCAATTCTTTCTCATTGATTTGCTTACGTTGAAGCATAATAACGTCCAAAAAATTCAATGCATAGATTTCATTTGTCTCTCTAAAACAGCATTTTACTAGCGTAAATAGCTCTGTTTGTTCCGAACTACTGTAAACATCAACATCGGAGCTAGGAATCGAACTAACGAACTGTTGAATCGAAGCCATTTGATCATTTTCAGTGGATCATTCATCCTTTGTTTTATCTGTTGAAACAAGGGACTTACTCTGAAAAACATTACAGGTATTCTAAAATAATCTTTAAAAAAATTCTGGTAATTATTTAAAAAGTAATATGATAAAAGATTGTGTTCAGGACAGATTTGGAAAATAGACAGCATATTAATGAAATGATTAAATAGCGAAAAATTTCTTCACGTTTTATCTTTCTGTTGGTAGAAGTGGACAGGAGAGTACGATTGCAAATTAAGACTTTGCTCACGTAAAATAAAAAAAACAAAGAGATTATAGCGGCGTTAGTAGCCTCGTCGGTAAAAATGTAACTGAAAAGGTATTGTTATAAGTTAACATATAATTATTACAAGTCTCTCTCTCTCTCTCTCTCTCTCTCTCTCTCTCGAAAGATTCAAATGAATACTTATGTATTTAAAGCAATATTAACCAATTATGGTAATAAGAACTTATTAGTATTGTGCACTTACAAATCTGTGAAGAAATCACGCTATGAAACTAATGCACACTGCAGACTATTTTATCACCAGCTAAGTTTATTCCCCACTGTCTGATTTTTTTCTTTATTGGTGACTAAGTATCTATATTCAAAGAAGAATGTGTTTGAATTTTATGTAAAACTGTGGTTTTCCAAAATTTAGAAATTATAAAATAACATACAAATTTGAAATCAATATTCAATTTTAATAAGTTATAAGATGATGCCAAGTTTGTGTCATAGACGAAACAAAGAAAAACCGAATCAATAAGGTTTGTGAACATTCCTCTTCTATAATAAGAATATTTGAGCATTCTTTTTTCAACCACCTATAAATCAAATAATTTCGAGTGCAAAATAGTTTTCAAGTCTGTGCTAAAATCCTGAAAAATGGGAAATGGATATACCCCTAAAAATGATCATAGATTTTTAATGCGATTCTGATAGGGAGAATTTCTCCTCACTCATAATTCGCTTCATTTTTAGGTAGAAATTGCTGGCAACAAACGTAATTATTTATCAAATTAAAGATGGATGAATTGCTGCAATGTATAATCTTACAATTTGGCTTAAGGTTATATTCTAATATAAGAACTGGTGTGAAATTCTATTGACCAGGAAAGTTGGCCAAATTGACACCAAAACATTTCATACTGTTCCTCGGCGCATATTTAATGAGAATTAGAATAAAAAGTAGAATATACCGTATTTATGCGAATCTAATGCGCATCCCCATTTTAAAACTTTAAATAATAAAAAAATGTTTGTCGGCGAATGTAATGCGCATCAATGGTATGAGGAATACAACAATTGATTTGTATGTAAACTATCAATCAATAGTATGATAATTTTATTTAAATTTAGATACCATATTTTAAACAACAATGGATTTATACAGATAAAGTAGCAGAACATAGAATTAACCTATTAGTGGTCTATTGTTATCTGAAACAATCATTGTTAATTACCACTACCGTATATACGATACCTATCGTAAAATATGAACATGAAATAAATCGTAACATTTCTATCTAGCTAAAAATTTCTACAATCAGTGATGAATAGTAAACCTATGCTAATTCACTAATGTTTCCATCACTGGAATCCTCGCAGCTCTTTTCGTCAGAAGCAGATTCATTTCTTCTTTCCTCATCATAACCATCGTCAACCTCATCGTTCCAGAGCACGTCATCTTCACTGCCATTCAAGGAATTCGAAATGCAGCATTTCTTGAGAGATTTCACAATCATTGGAGCTTCGATGCTTTTCCAGGCAGCAGAAACCCAGTGTGCAACAATGTGTGGTCTTAATGTTTCTTGTCGGGGTCAATTCACGGTTTGGCTCACAAAACCATTTTTCGAACTCCGCCTGAGCGTACCCCTTAAAAGATTTATTTATACTAACGTCCATTGTGGTTGTAACACAGACGACATCCCTCCAAGAATGCTAACAAGATCACTGCTTCTTCTTCTTCTTCTTCTTCTTCTTAGAATTGGGTTTGTATGTCATTGGGCACCTCTGCTTTTATCAGCATTTTGTACCATTAACTCCAAACCCAATGTTTCCTAGTTCCAGTTACTCGGGTCACCCACTTTATTAATAAAGTCCGATAACCCTTTAATGGAGTCTAGGTGTAACTCTCTAGTATGGATGATGCCTAAAGAGGTTAATCTAGGGAGGGCAAGAGCCTCGCATTCATAAATGATATGCTCTGCCGTTTCCTCTTGCGTATGACATTTCCAGCAGATAGGGTCTTGCTGAAATAGTCCCATCTGGTCAGAGAGTCAGTCATACAAGGGATAGCTTCCTGACTTTCACCAGAAGATGGTTTGGAGGTCATTTCTACCTCAAGTGAAGGATTCATTACTGCCCCTTTACAAGACAGCCTCTGAGTTCACTTGTCTTTTTCAGCAAGGTCAACTTCAGAGGCATCACCTGTAGATGCAGAAAGGATTGTTATTTCTTGTGTCTTTTCAGCCACAAGATAACAATTTATAAGCTCAGGTAATATAAGTCCACCCAGCATTGCCTGAGATACTGGGCAAGGCAAATTACTCTAGAAGTTTTCCAGGCAACTAGAGGCTCCGTTAAGACACCAATACCGCGGTGCCAATTAGCCCTAGGCACAGAACGCATAACACCAGGGTTTACGGGAGCTTGTTCGCGGCCTCTGATTCTATATTCAAGACTATCCTGTCATTCCTACAGGACGTTCGGTGATCCACCGCCTACCGACGCGCCTGGTAGCTGCTCAGGCCCCAGGTAGATCACTGCTTAGGTTGTGCATCTTCTTTACGTCGTCAGTGAGATGACCATGAAATGCGTCTAGACAAACCATTGATGGTGGATTGGATAGCCCACCAGGATGGCGTTGCAATACATTTCGGTGCCAATCAAGCATTAATGATTCGTCATCCACCCCTTCTCTTGATTTCGAATCAGGACATCATCTGGGAACAGCTCTTCATTCATAGGGGTTTTAAGACATGTTTTCCATTTGAATATTAAGAAAGAGGGAAGTTTGCACCCGTCTGATGTTATTGCCAGCATCACTGTTACGCGTTGTTTTTCACATCCCAAAGTTTTGATGATACCTTCCTTGGTCCTCTTCTCCGTAATGGTGTAATTACAAGACATATCAAACCAAATTTGCGTCTCGTCAGCGTTGCCAATTAGCCCCATTGAAAAATTCTTTTTCTTCCGAAGTGTGATCACATACCGCTGAAATATTAGTTTTCCCTCAAAATCTTCCGGAAGCTTTTGGCACATTGTTGTACGGCGTCTTAGAGATAAGCCCATCCACTTCATAAACCAATCCACTCATCCACGGTTAGCCTTAAACTCTTGTATCGGTATTCCAAG
Organism: Latrodectus hesperus; assembly: GCA_037975125.1. NCBI lineage: Eukaryota > Metazoa > Arthropoda > Arachnida > Araneae > Theridiidae > Latrodectus > Latrodectus hesperus. Next base: position 16,767 of record JAJQOW010001818.1, on the reverse strand, counting down.
AGCTTCAGCCTCCTCTTTTGCTTTATTTCTTATGGTGTCACTAGTCACAGGTTGTTCATTCTTCCTCCTTTCACGTTCAAATTCACAAACTTTTTCTTCAATTTTAGGGTGTCTTCCTTTGCGAGAGCCAGTGAATTTCTTTCTACTAGCTTTAGTTGCAAACAGTGCCCCCATTTCTGTTGCCGCCAAAAGTGAACATTTCTCTCAGCTACGTTGAACTCTCTCTCTGCCTTTCTATTGCCATTTTTTTCAACATAAAGAATTACTACGTTTGAAAGTAGCGTCATATGACATTCTTCTCTGTTTGCCCTCCATTTCGTGACTATGTACTCTGCAGTTTGTATCCTCTCACGTGTCAACGATAAATGTAATCGAGAAATACAGTAATCCATTGTTACGATTTAAATTTGGTTGACGTCATCGGCAAACTGCTGACCTTGCACTCGAATCTTATGCGCCATCAAACCTAATGCGCTCCCCAATTTTGAATACTACATTTGGCAAAAAACGAAGCGCATTAGATTCGCGTAAAAACGGTAAATAGAATTTAAAAAATTCTCCCCCAAAAATTACAAATCTATAAAATATAAATTTGTTTCAAGCTCATTCTTTTAACAACTGTAAAAGTTACTTAAATAAAAAAGCATTATATAAGGAATAATATCAGGCAATATTTAGAATTTAGTAATAATAGGATACTGTCACTTCTTTTACTCTCACTGTCTCTGCTTTTACTCTCTCTACTGCAGTACATCCCCCCTGTTGGTCTATATGATGCTGATGAAGTCTTTAGCTTGCGCCATTTACCTCTTTTAAAGGGAAATGAGTCAGCATACGATTGACATTAATACCAGTCTTTTCATCGGTGGTTATATTGCGTAATACAATTTAATCTAAAGATAACACAGAAAGTACTCCCATGTGTAATCTGCAGGATAATCATCTTAAAAATTAATGCATTCATTATACATTTTTATATAGACTAGTAATATTTAAATAATAATTAAATAAGTAATTGGATAAGCAAAACTTTTAAATTATATATAATAAACAATTGTTATTATATACACCTATATACATTGTTATAATTTCTCGGGTCAATATAATACTTGGTTAGTATGAGTTCCAGAATAAGCAGTTAACATCATGTTTATTTGCAGATATTAAAACAGGAGAAATCTCGCAGCCCCAACCATCGGGATGTCCAACAGGTGGTGGCACTGAAAAAAATCGATTCTGAAGGATTATTTGAAGCAAATTAAAAAACTGGAGGCTTATGTGACTGTTATGGGGATTAATAAGAGAACAGATCTAGGCCTGTGAAAATGTTCAATGTTATATGGATCGTAGTTCTAAACTGTATCATTGTATTCTAATTAATGTAATTACGGTATCATTGATGTTGTAGATTTTGCCATAGAACCGAAAGGCCAGATATTTGATATAATTCGTGAGAGTTGACATTGCCAAATTATTTCTTTTTGAGGAAATAAGACTCACTTTGGTTATTAGTCGAAAACTCTGTTGGTTCTCGGGACTTTACACATGCTCCTCCCCAAATTAGGGCAGCATATGTGTCTTTTAGTAAACTAAATGCAAATACTCTATGGATAAAAAGGTGCATATTCTGGTAGGGCGTCATTCTGCCTTGCTTGAGAGTTGATATGCTGACTCTTTTATATATGATTGGAAGTGATCTTTAATGTTATCATTCTAATAATTTGTGTTGTAATTATCTATTACAATTAAACACGTATATGCCACTACTTTTTCTCCACTTCATTTTATGCCGAGCTGGCAGCCGAATGGTTAGCGCTCTTGCCTTCGGTTCAACAGTTTGTGGGTTCGAATCCCATCTTGGGCATGGATGTTTGTAGTGGTTCGGAATCCACTTTAAACCGTAGGTCCCGGTCCAATTAGCCCTCGTGTGCAAAAGATGACCGTTGAGCGACAAACAAACCAAACCACTTCATTTTATACCTGAAATACTTTTTTACATCAATAATACATAAATTTTAGTGTGGTCTAAATAGAAATATTAAAATCTCTAACCGAGCATATTTTCAAGTAGATATTTTTCATTGTTTTTAATATTTCAATTCCATTGTTTGACTTTGAGAGAAGATTCATTCCTTGATCGTTAGGACACACTTTTATTACAAAAATCTTATATCTTCCTATCCGTTCTATTGTAAGTAAATTCCCAAATTTTTATCCTTTTATGACGTAAAAGCAGAAGGCATGAAAATGACTATTAGATTTGAGCTCTTAGTTTCACGCAACAAAGATAATTTATCAAAATAACAAATAATTATGTAATATATAGTCTCTATTTTTGCCAAAAAAAATCGAGTTTTACAAGATTTTACACAAGTACCTAATAACATACAGCCACTAAGAGAACCTTTGTAGCTTGGTGTAATATCCCAATGCCTATATCATCGTGTTTTCACTTTAGAATGCGTAATATAATGGTAGAGTTGGCTTTGATATATTCTCCAATCAACTGCGCGTTTATCACCGAATTGTGAAGTCATAATCAAAGAATCCAATTATATCTTTTTCATCACATTTATTCGTTTTTCCATCACTATCTATCCTCTATCCTAATGCGCAAGGAATTTTCAAATTTTCGCAACAATGATACGTTTTTAGAGATATGGACTCTGCTAGCCCAAGCATCGACAGAATGAATTTTCGTAAGAAGAAACGAATTATTTTTGTTATATAATTACACAAAATAATAAACCTAATTCATGTTAATTTAAGTTTACACTTACAATGAAGTTTCTATTTTACATTGCTTGATACATCCACAGTTGTAACGCAGCAACTTTCACTATTACTATAATCACGAGGCTTGTGTTTCTTCAGCTAACTTATAAAAAACATCCTTTTAAAACAAACGTAAATAATACTTTAATACGAGTTCATTCAATGCAAATACATAAGGAAAATAATTACCTATAATTTTTTAAAAAAGTATGTTGTTGCCACTTATATATGCTTGACTTCACTATAGGACTTGCACCATTTCAACGGGATTTTAATTTACAACGTTTGGAGTGAACAGAAATAAGCCAAAATTTAAATCTCGTAATGATCAGAATGAAAATTAATCCTGTGTAACAAATTTTCAGACATTAATGAATTTTATTAAATTTTAAACATTACTACCAAAAAGATTTTTAAATATTAGAAATTCTAAAATTTTAAATAAATTCCATAATATATTTTGCTGCACTGTGTATAGAAGTAGAATTTTTTAATTTTTTTTTTAAATTATTCTCCCATAAAATATCATTTTATGTTTCTTAAAATGGAAATTCTTTATGAGGAAAAGTTGATGATTCATATTTAATAGAAACATCTCATTCCAAGGTCATTTCAACGGGTAGTGTCCTATGGCGTGTTGTTATGTCGGGCATTTAGGGGATCATTTCCAAAGAAAATTCTCGGTCATCTTGATAACAAAGATGCTGAAAAGCTAACATAAAGCAAGCCAGAATTATGCACCATGACTTTAAAGCATGTCGAATCGTCTTCACAGAACAATTAAATATTTTACTAACGTTATTTATGTAAAAGTTAAAAGATATATAATACAAATATGCATCTGAAGCGAGTTCTTGCCATCAGGTTCTTGCATATGATGGTGAAAAGCGATTAATGAGCCTTAAAGTGTAATAAGAAATTCATTGAAATCACATTTCCGACTTTGAACATACACACTTCATCTCTTAGGAATTTAGAAGCTTGTATGACGTTGAGCAGTTACCGTGGGTTCAATGGTCAGGAGAAAATCCCCTTTCAGATTAATGTCAAAATTGAGGGAGTGGATCCTCTGAGGGTGCCATCTATCGGAAGAGTCTTAGAGCAAAGTCGTACTTTCACCTTCGTGGAAATACGACTTTGCTTTAAGAATTAATTCTTTCGTTTAATGGAGTTCTCATTAAACGTGTAGCTGTCAGCTAACAAACTTGGTTTGTCCATGTGTCATATCTAATAACAACAACAACAATCACTTTTTATTGTTGCTATATTTACATAAGATTCAAGAAATAACTGAAAGAGAGGAACAGATTCGGACATTAAGCGATAAAATTCCAAATTCGAATATTTTTTCTTTCATTTTCATGTGGGAGGTAGACACATTGCTTGAAAACTCTTGTCATTTCCTAATATATAAGGATTTTTCATAAAATTTTGACAACATTTGAGCACTTGACTAAACACCTCTTAACTACATATAATTAAATAAAATTAAGAATATTCAATAGCTCCTGGAAATGATTTTTAACAACCTGGGGATAAATCATCATTTTTCAATAAGAGTCAAATAGTTGTTAGCATCTGCAAATACAAATGAAAGAAATTTCTCTAACACATTCAGAAAGATAATGACACTATTCTTTGATCATATCTTTCAATTCCTCTTAAAAAGTTTTTGTTGAGTAACACTTAGAATTTTGTAATATGTATTTAAAACTACTTTAAAGCTTTTATGTTGTACATGGCTTATGAAAATGAGCTTTTTATTTTTTTCATGCCTCCACATAAGATACATTTTTTTTCTACATAACAAACAGTATTGTATATAACATTATTTTTCCAATTGTTATGCTTTTTATTGTATGTACTTCACCAAAAACTCCATTAAAACATTTTGACATAAATACGTTGCGGTGCAGGTAAGTCCCACGTTGTACCTAAGGTTTACGGGCCGAGCTGGCAGCCGAATGGTTAGCGCTCTTGCCTTCGTTTCAACAGTCGTGGGTTCGAATCCCACCTTGGGCATGGATGTTTGTAGTGGTTCGGAATCCACTTTAAGCCGTAGGTCCCGGTCTAATTAGCCCTCGTGTGCAAAAAAGGACCGTTGAGCGATAAAACAAACCAAAAAAAAAAAAGGTTTACGGGCTTGGAATATTCTCCTGCCTCTAAAGCGCTTCATAATTTTTAATGGAAGTCGGAAGACGAGGTCAACCACCACCACGGAACAGCAAAGGAAGAACTTTGGACGTCACAGGTTAATGCGGAATACGTCACCAATCCACGGAGTGATAAAAAACATTTCAACCTGTTTTTTTAACAAATCATATCAATATATTATTCCTGTATTCAAAAATCAATTGTTCAAGGCTTAAAATTCTCTTTTTCTCTGGAATTACTTTTGCATCTAAATCAACATTTTGGTTTTCTCTTATGAATTTTTGCTATTTTTTTAATTCAAGTAATTGTAACATTAAACTTTTCTGTCTCTGAAAACTATTTAAATCTTTTCTTTATTACGTACAGTCTTTAATAACTAAATCAGTTGTCCCTGGTTATCTTTGAGATTATATGTCATTATAAATTGTAAAAATGAAAACCATTTTTAAAATAAACTAATTAAAAGGATTATTTATATAATATATATTTTATAGCTTTTGCACACAAAATAAATAAATGAAGTACATATAATGAAGTTATTACATTTTAAGAGTTTACTTTATTCTCGTTAAAGTTAGTATATGAAAATAAAGTTTATTCTTATATGTCAGTGGAATAAATATCCAAACTAATAAATCTGAATTAATTTCTGTGTACTTGTTGCATCGATTAAGTTTGTTTGTCAATTTACGGTCATCTTTTTACAAGCGAGGGCTAATTCAATGTTTATTCAGAACTCAAAAACATTCATGAGATTCGGAAGATGGGAATCGAACCTAAGAGCTGTTGACCTTAAGCCCAGCATTTCATCGGATTTATTAAATATTGATTTATTCGATTAATCAAAATAAGCATAATTATAATTTTATATTAATTAAAATTTATCATTATTTATTAAGCTGCAATGACTATTGTGTAAGTACACTTATTTATACCCCATAGAAAAGTTGCAAGAATTTAAAAAATGTTTAAGAAATTAAAAAATGTAATTTATATATAATTTTTCTGAAGGACTTGCATTGTTTGCATATGAAAATAAAAAATGTATGATAAATTACGTTCTCAATTTAAAAAAATTTGTATTTCATGTAAAAATATAATTTTTAAAACACAGTTAAAAAATGTTAATAAATATACGGAAAAATATTATTTATTACAATGAGAGAGATCACAAAATTGCTGATTTTTACTTGCAAAAGAAGAGACAATATAAAAATTATCTTGCGTCATACTTGAATAGTGCCTTAAGCATATATTCCAATATACAAGGGGGGCACCACAGTAATTTCAAGCATGTAACCCAATAAACAGACACTGACTCAGGTTCGCGTAACATCTAACACCACCTTTTTTCCTACTAAAATATTTTTTTGCATATTATTCTTTCATATCAAGCGAGTCTAATAAAACAATAAAGAACGTAACATTAAGGAAGCATTTCCCAACCTTCCTAGTAACCCATGATGGAAGTTTTTTATTATATTTATTCCTGTTACAAAGGCAACGAACGGAAACAAGGTGCTCCACGTGTTGTCGAGATTTCACAACGGCAGTGAAACATCCGTCTCCATTACTTTTCATTTCTGCTGTGTTTTGATTTGAAGGTTGAACGGAAAATGTTCAGGTAAGTTTCATAATTTCCTTTCCTCTGCCTATGTGCTACGTAAAACTCTATATATGGATTCAATTCCTATAAACATGTTTAAAATAGAATCACATTAATTAAATCTATTTAGTATATGTTTTTATTTATTTTCTAATTTATTAACTAAGAATAACAGATGTCTTTGAAAGTCGGTGTTTTTTAAAGTTATTCTAAAGGCGTAAGTTAAAAGTATTATGGATTATATTTGTTCATTTATTAAGAAGAAATATCATGATTTAAAGCCTGTAAAAATTATTCTAGCAAAAAGTTTTGGAGATAATTTTTATCAATTATTTTAAAATAAATTACTGACTGCTTTTAAATATATAAATGAAAAGTTTAGATGTCCGGTGGTAAATTTAACTGATTTCCGTAATATAAAATTTTCTAGTTTTAGATGTAATTTGACCAAGTACGAATTTTCATAAAATAAAATATCACACGATTTGCATTTATTTCTAGACAAATTTTTATTATAAATGCTCTGCTTCATGGCTTGCTTTTAATTTTATATGCGTTAGTCTCGCGCACACACATAAACGCATTTACTTAATAACATATTTACTACGATCGTAAGTTCAATCAATTCTAACAAATAATCCATTAATGATTTCGTTAAAAAAATCCCTTTTTCTATTCTTGTTTACAGTAAAATCAGTAAAATACTGGAAAAATCATATGAATTATATAATAGTAGCATGTTGTAAATACAGAGACATATCTTCCTCAATCTATCCGTATAACTGTATTTATATATATATATATATATATATATATATATATATATATATATATATATATATATATATATATATATATATATATATATATATATATATATATAATAACATTCTTTTAAACAAGTTTTCTTCTGTAAAAATGTTTATCTGGTCAATATTTAAATATGAATATAAAAGATGATTTGACCGGAAAATGAGTATTTAAAATTGATTTGTAATCACGATAAACATTCGCTATAAAAATGACAATCAACTCTAAGAAAAATTTAACAAGTAATTCACAAATGAATCCAGAGATTAATTGATAGTTTGACTGTAATTTTTTAGTAACCAATATAATAGAAGGATTTGTAATATATTATTTATAATCAAGTTTAACTAATGATTAGATAAGAATTTGAAATTTTTGTACTCACATGTTAGTATACTGCATGCTTGATAAATTTTTAAATTTCCTTCTTTGAATCATATTGTAAAAATTGGTAACGGTTTTTAAAAATTATATAACGGCTATATAAAAAGCTATTTATAGTCATATTTACCAGATAATTGAGGAAATTTATTTTTGATGATATAGGTTATTGTGTTATTAATTTTTTATTCCCAACAAAAGCTTATGACCATAATTTATTGACTAAGCTTTTTAACACCAAGTGCTGAGGGTTCAGTGTAGAATTGGATACCTCTTGTGTTGTTTCGCAAAACATTTGGCGATAAATCTTAGCTACAAGATTTAATTTCTATAATCTTCATAACTCTATCTTAGTTTACCTCTTCTGTAGCGGCAGCAACCACCTTTTTAGTCACATCTTGTTGCCTATTTTGGCGTCAAAATGTTCTCCAAAACCCCAAAATGTACCTGATGGTAAACTTTTACTTGTACTGTTTTTTGTAATGAAATGCTTAAATGTTACCAGTGAGAAATGTTTTGTTTGATGACTACTTTTAATACTATGCCATAAACATCATATTTGTATGAAATAGATCATATATTCAAATGATGGACATTACCATGATGAATACAAAACAATATCTACGTTGTACATAAAAAAGAAATTTTGCATAGGATATCATATTCATTAAATCCATTACACATTAGTCATTTATGCAAAAATTTTGCTTTTCTTCATTTAGGAAGATGCATTTTTAATACATGTTTAGCAGTGAAGCTATGGAAAGATTAGTATTGACTCTTTTATTATTGCAGTCATTTTATCATTTTATCAGTCACTGACATTTTATTACCAATACGAAAAAAAGCATAATTATCTTCTTAGCTTCTCAAAATTGCTAAGCCACAACACAAATTTTGTAACGATAAGTTCACTAATTTACAGAGCGCATAAAGTGATGAACCAGCAAGGATTTCCCACGTGGCAACCATTTTTGCATTTTATTTTACTGCTGCGCCGAAAAGAGATGTGTTCAACTTACATCTCATAGCATTAAATTATTCCTACAAATTAAACTCATCCTTCAAGTCAAAGAAAAATATGTAAAATAAGAACTGCTACGAAAAGCTTAGATTCGAAAGATAGCTTTCCTGCGTTTCTTTTCTATTAACTATGATTCACGGCTATTACGTATTCAACTTTGACGTAAAGTTTAGTAATATTGCATGGCCTTCAAACACAGCGTGACGTTCTAAGTCTCGAGCATGAATCCGCATACTCGACACTGTTTCCCAGGTTTTAATTCCAACCGAAATTATTCTTTCACAATCATTTCACAAAGCTTCAAGTTCTTTCGGTGTTCTCTCAATATGCCTAATACTTTCTTAGCATCCTGAATATGAAAATAAAAGTAGAAAATATTCATTGTGTAAATTTCCTTTTTGAATAGTTTCGTGTTTTTGGTGTTTTAGAAATTCCACACAGTAATTGTAAGTATTCTTGTTTTTTAAATGTTTATGTTATAACATAAATCTTATCTACATAAAGTGTATATATATATATATATATATATATATATATATATATATATATATATATATATATATATATATATATATATATATATATATATATATATATATGTATGTATGTATGTATGTATATATATATATATATATATATATATATATATATATATATATATATATATATATATATATATATATATATATATATATATATATATATGTATGTATATATATATATATATATATATATATATATATATATATATATATGTATATATAATTAGATTTAGCAGAAAGTTCCTTCCGTTTTTACAATATAACAAAAGAATAAATTTTTCATACATTGAATAAACTTTATTAAATAATATAATTGCCATCATTATTTATGACTTCTTGACAGTGTGATGGCAATTTATATATCCCGTTTTTAAAAAATGTCTTATCTTTAGATGCCAAAAAATAAACCAGTGTTTGTCTGATATCTTCTTCGTTCTTGAATTTTTCGCCCTGCAAAAAATTTTGCAGAGAGAAATAAGTGATAATTAGAGAGTGATATGCCTGGGGAACATGAAGAGTATGATAAAATTTGCCGCGCGAGCTAATTCGGCAACTTTTTGAAGAACTCTTTTCGTTGCCTCTTTCTAAGACTGCTATTTCTTGGAACATCGCCGGCGTCTTTTCTTGGACAATTACTTCTAAATTATCCTGTTGCTGATAAAACTTTTCTGAATTAAGCTTTTCGTTCAATTTTTAATGCTCATAATGAATTGATCCTCAAATATCTCACCATATACACAACATTCTATTATTCAGATCCAAATTTGCTTACGAGTAGGAAGGGCTATGTTTTCCGCACATCATATCATTTTCCTTAAGATGTTTTCGTAATTAATCCACTTTTCATTCCCAGTTATCATCTGGTTCAAGAAAGGCTCGATTTTGTTCCGAACAAGAGGGGATAAGCTTATGATGACTCCATCATCAAAATTTTTCTGATTTAATTCATGTAGCAACCATTTTGAATATTTCCAGACCAATCCTATCTTCCGAATTCCGAATATAGTCCGAAATAGTTTCCTGAGCTGAATTAAGCTTTCTGCGATCTCCGATGTTCTCAGAAAATATTTTGCACTAACATGGTTTTAACAACATTGTCATCAATCAACGGACAGAACTTTCTGGCAGGTCTAATATATATATATATTTATATTTATGTATCAAAATTTCAATAAAATGATACAATAAATGTCTTCTAGTACACCATTATTTCCTAGAAGGGGGAACTAAATAGCTCTTATACCTGTAAAGCCCCTATTACATTAGAGTTGCCAATATTTAAGTTTGAGCAACTCCCGTAAACTTAACATACGTGACATCACAGTTTAAATTTCAGCAATTCGTTCTATTCGTCCAATAATATTACCGACTTTTTTAACATCTGCGCAGTTAAAATTTGTACATTATTTTGTTTTCGCCAAGTTTCATGCCAATTGAAAGTTATTGGCGTCATAAGTTGCCGAAAATCTGCAACTTTTTTGTGCATGAAGCAGCAACTCGGGCAATTCATATCGCCAATGATTTCAAAAACTGATCAAGTTTTGTCAACTTTAAAACCATGTTAATATTTAATCTGTAAATTCATTCAAATAATCGTATCCTGTCAGACGATGAAATAATGTCATGGCGTTATTTCATCCTCTGTCTACTTCTGCTTCCTTCAGCATCATTTTATACATCGTCTGTATGAAATAATTCTAAAGGAAGTGGAAAATGTAAAATAATTGGCAAAGTCAGTTATAAAATGTTAACTCAAGTACATGTTTACATTTCCAAAAAATTATAATAAAGACGATAATAAGTTTGGTAAGTAAATACAATAATATATTGAAACTTGTTTTTTTTTTTCTTAATGAATTGTGAAGGTTACAAAAAAGGAAAATTTTTAATACATTGCTATATTTCGACAAAATATTTTTAAGAAAATGACATGAGAAATATATCAAAATTTAAGAGTGAAATTGATTTAAACAAAATAAAGAACATCCATTATAGATGTTCACATGAAAAAAATGTTGTCACATGTTAAAAATTTGGCTATAAGCAAAATTTCCAAATAAGAATTTATCATGAAATCTGGAATCTCTACTAGTTAAAACTTGGCAACCTTAAAAATTTTATCCAGAAAAACGATCTATTATTAAATCTAGTATATTAGTTATTTTCTTTTAGCAAACCTAAAAGAAATCTCAAGCATTCATTGGACGAAAAGAACGAATTGCTGAAATTTAAAAAGAAACCTTCGGAATTATTCTCTCTTCAAGAAAGAATATATGCTTTTTTCAGCCTTTTAAAATTGTCATTTATGTTTATCTGTTCATAATAAAAAGTATCGACATCGTATTAGTTTACATTCTTGTAGTGTCATTTCAAAAAGGAATGTCATTTAAAGAGAAAGCTTAGGAATTCTTCTTGCTTCAAGAAAGAATATATGCTTATTTTCATCCTTTTAAAATTGTCATTTATGTTTAGCTGTTCATAATAAAAAGCACCGGCATCGGATCATTCTATATTCTTGTAGCGTCATTTCAAAAAGAGTAACATCATTTAAAAAAAGAAGCTTTGGAATTCTTTTTGATTCTAGAAGAGGAATATGTGCTGATTTTGACCCTTTTAAAATTGTCATTTATGCTTAAATGTTTATAATAAAAAATATCGGTATCGTATCATTTTACATTCCTGTAGTGTCATTTCAAAAAGAAAGCTTAGGAATTCTTCTCGTTTCAAGAAAGAATATATGCTTATTTTTTATTCTTTTAAAATTGTCGTTTATGTTTAGTTGTTCATAATAAAAAAATATTTTCGGTAGTGGATCATTCTACATTCCTAAAGTGTCATTTCAAAAAGGAATGTCATTTAAAAAAGAAAGCTTAGGAATTCTTCTCGCTTCAAGAAAGAATATGTGCTTATTCTCCTTCTTTTAAAATTGTCATATATGTTTAGCCGCTGGTAATAAAAAATATTTTTGGCATTAGATCGTTTTACATTCTTGTAATGTTATTTAATAAAGGAGTATCATTTAATTACATTCTTGAAGTATTACTTAATTAAGGAGGTTTAGAAATCCTTCTAGATTAAAGGAAGAATTCGTGCTACTTTTCCTCCTTTAAAATTATCATTTATGCTTAGTTGTTCGTAACAAAAAAATATTTTCGAAATTGGATCTTTCTACATTCTTATAGTGTTATTTACTAAAGGAATGTTATTTAAATAGGAATCTTAGGAATTCTTGCTTTAAGAAAGAATATGTGCTTATTTTTCTTCTTTTAAAGTTGTCATGTAAGTTTAATAAAAAAAAATAATTTTTGGCATCGGATCTTATTCTGCATTACTAAAGTATCATTTAAGAAAATAGCCGTTGTACCTATTTCTAGATTTTTTAAAGAATATTCTTTATGCAGATTACAGTGTAGTTGTTTGTTATATGTTTGGCTTTTTCCTATATTGCCCCCATTGAGAAATACATTGAAAAAAGATTAAAGACCAATCTTAAGTATTTAATAACTTCGTTTTTAATTGAATCTTCAAGATTTCAAGATTTCATTCACTTTGTTTTTCAGTGATCTTTACTGGAAAACTCGCTGTTGAAAGCAGCGTTTTGAATAAATATATAATAAACGATGTTAACTCCCCAAAAATGATGAAAACATTCTAAATTAGAAGCTGCTATCCGTTCAGATAGTTTACAATGACTCAAGTTAGCTTTTCGAAGAGAGAAATTTATATTTGCATAGATAATGTAAGAATGTGCAAGAATTTTTTTTTTTTTTCATTTCTAAAATCTGTAAATTCACGAGGGGAGTGAACTGCTCTTACGCAAACAAATACAGAATTCAGAGATTTGTGCTATTCCAACAGATTGACGTATTCCGCTGATTCATAACATGTCAATGCATATTATAAATTGTCATTCGCAGAGTCCAATTCTGCTGGCATGATGCCATCTCCTTCCTGAATCTTATTCTTTTACAAGAAAAATGTGAAAATACCACTTTTTTATTTTGAGTCATTTGGGACGTGCAAATATTCTGTTATCTTAATATTTATTGTAATTGTAATAAAATTAAAGCAAATGTTTTTAAATATCGAGGTATATTTTACTTCATATATTTAATTATATAAAGTGAAATAGACTTTAATATCCATTGTTACTAAAGTAAAGCAAGTAATATATTAACTATATATTAAACTCTATTTTACATTGTACAGAGCTTCTTTTCTTTTTTCAATAGAATTTTGAGACGGTGACGGAAAACGCGAATCACGTTTATTTAACGCAAGATATTAATGAGATATTTTCACTATGAAGAAAATAACTACAAGGAATTTAAAGAAAGCATAAGTAAACTAAATACATTTAATAAAATTTAAAACCAGAACTGAATATTTCTTATATATTATACAATTGTCGCACATCTTCTTTGCTCAAAAAAATTTTAATTTCCTTAAAATTTTCCCGAAGTTTTATTCTTTTAATGTTCAGTCACATTCTATTTTTAATTATCTAAAGAGAAAAAGCCTTTTTTTCTCGCATTTTCGGGTAAATAAATTTGCCTTATCCTTTCTCTTTTTTTATTTCACATGAAAAAATTTTTTAAAGTTTTTTTTTTATTTAATTTTAAATAAATTTTACATCAAAGACAAATGTAAAAATTGAAAAATCTGAAAATGAGAGTATTGTGATACATTTTAGCAATAATTTATTTGTTATATTGTATTTATTTTACTATATATATATGTTAAAAGTCTCCACTTAATTTTATCATTTAACATTATTCATTCATATAACCATGTCAGGACATTTAAATGAAACTACTGCGCTTCAGTAACTAATAACAACTTTATTGAATATTGCGCTTCGCCAAATCTCTGACCGCATCTCGCGATCGACGTACATCAACTCTTTATTTGTTCGCCCTCTAGTGGCGATTTTTCATTGCTCACATTCGGCCAGACTGACCTTACAATTGTCCTCAATTGGTACATTAATACTCAATTACTAATTAATACAACAAAATTAACATTAAAAATTAAACACAGCAGATTAAATAAAATTATTAATTACGTAACTAACATTATTTTTCATTCACACAAACAATTACTGTAATTATAATCATTAATAATACACATCTTTCATTAAAGGTAGAAAAATTATTATGTTAGATTAAAAAAAAACTATAATAATACATAATATACACTTTTTCCACTAGTAATTCTTGATACAATTCTGAATTCCAATAAAATTACTTACAACAAAAGTTTACAAAACGTTAAATGAACATAGGAGTATTAAATCATTCACAGAATAAATTCAACAGACTTTCATATTGTTTAATGAATATTTCAATATACAGTAAATGATCTTTAATGTTATTTATTTTTTAGAGTCAATTTAGTTTATGATAAGTTCATTGCCTTTTAATTACAAGTTTTTCTTTAAATAAAATTGGAAAGATCTCACCATTTAGGATCCCTCATTCAACGTTAGTCCTTGCGAGTGGATCTATGTGGATTGCGTCTAAAGCTGTTCAGAGAATAGTCATTATCATCACTATTGGCATTATCGATATCACTATCTTCATCCGAATCTGGTTCATTTAGCCATGGTTTTAGTTGACTAATGTGAGCTGTTGTTGCGTAGAAGTGGCCTTTCTTTTTTCCTTCCATCTAAGTCACACGGTAGACATCGTTTGGCATTACCTCGGTAACAATAAGAGGGCCTCGGTATTTAAATTGTGTCTTCGTACGTTGGCCTGAAGATTTTGGAGTTCTTTTTATTACGACAATCTCTCCTCGTTCAAACGTGATTGCTCTACATCTCTTTTTATCATAATACTTCTTCATTTTTTATTGACTTTCTTCTATTTGTCTTCGAGATTCTTCCTGCATTACAGATGGATTTTGCCAACTCTGAGCTTCTTCATCAGCTAACTTTCTCAAAATTCTGTCGTTGAATCGTGGAGAATAACCATGGAGCAATTAAAATGGTGTCTTGTTCGTTGACTTGTTTACAAAGTTGTTCAAGTTTCTCTCAACTTCACGTATTTTAACATCCCGATCTATATGATTCTGATCTTCCATACCAGTTGTTATGGTAGATAATATTGTTCTGTTAACTCTTTCAACCATTCCATTTGCACATGGTCGCTTCCTACAATTGAGTGTATTATGTATACCGTTTTCAGCACAATATTTTTGAAATTGATGCGAAGTGAAACAAGTTCCTCGATCTGTTATTATTTTCTCAGGTAGATCATAAGTATTTACAAACTTTTTCAGAGCCTTCAACACATGTGATGTTGACGTACTCTTTACTGGAATCAATTGGACAAATCTTGTGAAATTATCTATCATGACCAAAAGTTCTTGATTACCTTTAGAACTCTTAACAAAAGGTCCTAAATGATCCATATGTATAATTGCAAAAGGTGTGCGACCTGTTTTAATTGGATTTAATAAGCCAGGCATTTTCCTGACGGTGTTTTGTTCATCAAACATTCAAAACATTTTGAAATGTGCCTTCGTACATAACGTTTCATATAAGGAAACCAATACAATTCTTTTATCTTTTTAATAGCACTATCAACAGAAAAATGTCTCATAAGATCATGGAATTTGATTTCTGTATTTTTTCTCATATTCTTTGGAATAACATAGAGAAATTTTACTTTTCCATTTTCGTTTATGCATCGAAATAATCTGTTTCTCTTAAACACGTAATTTTATATAAGCTGTTTTTCTTCTTTTATTCTATCCTGATCTTTTTTCTGAATATTTCTAGTAATTTTCGTATTTTTGGATCAGCCTGCTGTATCATCAATATTTGTTCATCTTCACTCAAGGTCAAACAAACTTCTAATTTATTTTCGATGAGGGATGTCAATATATCTTCTGATTCCAAAATTGGAGCTCTGCTCATTGCGTCTACGTGAACCATTTTTTTTCCAGGTCTATGTTCTATTTCAAAATCGAATTCTTGAATTGAATCACACCATCTTGCAATCTGAGGATTGCTTGTTTTCTTTGAATTCATGTACATCAGTACTTGACAATCTGTCACTATTTTGAATTTTATGCCTAATAAATACTGCCTTAATCTTTCGAAAGTCCACACAATGGCCATCAATTCGAGCTTGCTTGAATGATACTTATTTTCAATTTCAGTTGTCTTTTTGCTGACACAATAAACCAATCGTCTGGTCCTTGCAAAAGCATGCCTGCTAAACCACTAGAGCTTACATCACAATGTATTTCCGTTTTAGCTTGAGGTTTATAATGGGCTAACACAGATTGCTCTGTGAGACTATTTTTCAATAATTGAAAAGACTGCTCTTGCTCCTCTTCCCACTTGAAAAATTCTTCTTTTTGCAAGAGCCGTAATAAAGGTTCTGCCTTTTGTGCATATTTTTCCACAAATCTCCGAAAATAACCAGTTATACATAAAAATCTACGAATATCATGAATATTCTTAGGCG
>JAJQOW010001817.1:2500-32902 GCA_037975125.1 Latrodectus hesperus | reverse complement strand
ATATATATATATATATATATATATATATATATATATATATATATATATATATATATATATATATATATATATATATATATATATATATATATATATATATATATATATATATATATATATAATATATTATATATATATATATATATATATATATATATTATATATATATAATATATATATATATATAATATATATATATATATATAATATATATATATATATATAATATATATATATAATGAGAAATGAGAAAATAAATTTGGGTTGATTTTAGAGTTTTTTTCAGGTTAATAAAATTGACTTATTTTCCAATTCACAAATTTTTAATTTAAAACAAAGTTTTGAAAAAATGCTTAGCATTTTGTAATATTTCAAAAAATGAGTGTTGATGAGTTTAAAACTGGAATAGTATATATTGTATTTTTTATACAAATGAAATTCAAAACTATATTTCCCAAGTTAAAAACTATTCCTCCTAGATAAAAACTATTCCTCCAGTATTTTTCCTTTATATTTAATTCCTAGACGAATTTTTACTATAAAATAAAATAAATACTTCAGAAATATTTGAAAAAATTTAATTCAATATATTTAGGTTAATGGCTATTCAGAGAGTTCTGCATTATGTTCTCACACATTACTTTATTTACAATTAATGTATACAATATACAAAAAATATTATCATTTTTCCAGTCAACAGATACATTTTTCATACAACGAACATTTAACTAACATAAAGTTATTCATTGAAGATTAGTTTTTTTATAGTTCTTAATAATGTGGGCAAATTTCATTATAGTAATTTGCCAAAATAATAATAAATGTTAAAATTCGATACAATTTAAGTTCATGGAAAATTTTAAAAACATCAAAATAACTTTGAACTAGTTTTCTTTTTCTAAGCAATGTCTATACCGTATTTTACAAAAGATATTACATAGAAATAAAAAGTATTTAATCCGTTACTTAAATTTTAGTCATATCAGGCAAGCTTTGTAATGGCCAAAGAGTGTGTTTAATTCAGTTTAAATTCATTATATGTCTACTTAATAAGATTTTAATTAAAGTTTCTACAAAAAATAACATTTATGTTTAAAGCACAGACTTCAACCGTTAGAGAGAGAGAGAGGGTAATAGTATATAAATAGTATAAAAATACCGTAAGAAAGAAATAAAAAAATGGAAATGCAATACGATCTTTAAATTAAGTTACGTAAGATGAAAAATATTATTTCAAATAGTTTTTCAATTACGAAATTAAAACAAATGTACTTTTAGCTTTCATTGTTTAAATTTGAAAATGTTTATTAACTGCAACAAAATTCATTTATAATAGAATATAAGAAAATTCATTTTTAATATTATTTTATTCAATTTAGAAGAAAATTACAGTCGCAGGTTATTTCTCAATTTTTAGATGAGTATTTGATAGAACTATGATAAAATATTTATACAAAGACTTATTACATGCAATCATACAGTCTACAAATGTTTACATAGATGCCTCGGTTTGTCATAAACCTCGACCCAATGTACTTAAATCGGAAATTGAGGAATCAGTTTTTCTTGTGCCATTAATTGTTTCATATTTTTCTGATGAACATTCAATATTAATGTGAAGAAGAAATATCTTAAAACCAAAGCTAATTAATATTTTATACAATTGACGTACAAGTTCTGACACAAATGTAAAAGCAATATTTTATTATATAACAATATACAATAACTTTGTTTATTAAAATGTAGATTTTAATGGACTAATCATAAAAAAATGATTTAATACTATTAACCTACTCAAATTCAAAATTAAAGAACGTTAACAAATAGAAAACTTTTTATTTAAGAATATATGTATGCAAAACTAATAATAAATCCGGGTTTAAGATATTTGCAATTTTAAGAAATTTCTTTTTTATTTTTTAATAAAGGAAGTCGAAACAGAAACTCTTTGTGTACCTCAAGATATTTAACAAGGCTTACAAAATGAATTACATTCAAACGCAAAAACATTTACAAGACAACAGGAACGACAGAAGAATTAAAAGTTTAAAAGACAAATGTGTTTCTCTTAACAACAATCGTTTCAATACTCTCCCTATGTTTAAAGTAAAATACAAGTACTTAATTATTTTTGTTTTCTTAAAAGAATAACTGTAAATCGAGAAATAAGTGTTATCAGCCTGTGATACCTAGTAAATTAATTATTAATACTATATAAACAATATTTTTATGTAGTTATAATCTTTAGTAGCTTAAGATTTTTTAAAATGCAATCCATGCTTTCTACATTCATTATAATCTCAATGTGAGTTTGGGGCAAAACCTGGTTGGTCATGGCACTGTTCACGTCAACGGAAATAGTGATGAGTTCGAAATCAGACTTATCAGCAAATCCGACGTATTCACAAAAAGAAGCAGTGAACGGATAGCGGTAGTCTTCCCCTCCTAGTTAAATGAAGCCCCTTGGGTGAAACAGATCAAGTATTGGGGTTTGTTCTACGGGATTTCTGCTTTAAAATATGAAATAGTGTCGCTCAGAAGCTTCAAATCAACTAGTTGTTCATTATCAAAACGTAGTTTGTGTTTTAGCTAAAGGCGGCTGGGCCACGTTAAAAATAAGTGGGCTAGCCATGTCCTTCAAGTGAAAGGGTACCTCTGGGGGTGGCAGTTCAAGTATTGGGGGTCTTCCTCTTGGTCCTTGCTTCGAAATTAGAAAGATTCCACCCGGCTGTTTCTATCGAATTGGTAGAGCTGAACTCGGTGCTACGTACGGGGAAGCATGCTGGTGCAACTCAACTAGTTGTCAAATAATTCAGGGTCTGGTACAGGGAAGCATAGCATGCATGTGCATTCAAATTGATATTAATATGACATTTCAAACATATAATTTTTAAAGCAGGAAACGAATTTCAGATTAAGCATTCAGAAGCATTTCCCGCAAAATATAATTTTTTAGTGACAAAGTTCAAATGTATAAAATAAAATCGTTTTTATATCACTTACCTCTTTCACATCTTGGACCCTCAAACATAGGTAAGCAGCTACATTTTGGGCTGAGATTTTTAACGGTACAGGTTCCACCGTTGAAGCATGGTTTCAACGTGCAGGGTGCTAATGGAATATTTTTATAGGGTTTTAAGTTATCTTGAATGAACGAAATAAAAGAGTTTGAAATGAAAGGATTTAAAATATTTGTTCTTACTTATTTCGCATCTGTTACCCTTGTACGGCAGTTTGCAATCACATTTGTACCCTTCTCCCGATTTAACCTTGCATCTGCCATTGTTAAGGCATGGATTACTATCACATGGATCTATTTAGGAAAGGAAGTTTGTAATATTTATGATATAAAATACACCATAAAAACTTTGTGATAATAATAATTATTATATTTATAATACATTGTAAAAAAGTTTTGAAATAAGTATATTTTGCCCTGAAAGCTTAAGACCATTCGAATAAGGAATTGTTTACTCATTTGCCACATTCCTTAAACAACATTTCCTCAAATGTAATTTAATTAAGAAAGTAAGTAAATTAATTAATGGTATTAAACTCTGATTTTAAGACTATTTTAAAGGTTACTATGTGTGCCAGTGTTCGAAAACTTTTTGCTATAAGAAATTATTCAAATAAAAATTAATATTCATGTATTATAGTCGAAGAAGATCTTTATCACAACAGGATTTATAACAACAAAGAAAAAGGCATGCCTTGTAAAATGTGCTTTGTTTTACGATTTTTACATTGCGAATATATTTAAAGAAAGATGAAGCTATTAAGGTATCAGTTTCTTGGGTTTGGAGTAGTTCAGGTCTTTCATTAAACTGAAGGCCTCAGTCTTATCAACCTTCGTGGGAAATAATGACTGTTGTCTGAAGAAGAAACTATGCTAATGAACTCTTATTGATTTACTTATTGCTGATACAAATTGTTGCGAAGTTTACAGGATAATTATTAGTTACATTTAATTCAGATACGTATAAACTATTTTTCACTCCTTTTTTTATTTGATCATTTTGAAAATGAATTCGGACAAACTTGAATTTAATTTTAGTTTGTCCACAAGTGAGAACTATATCATCTAGCAAAGAACAACACATGGTTAATTCTGAAATACAATTGAAAGCACAATTGGCTCCATCAATAAGAAAGATTCTTTGGCTTCATCAATAAGAAAAACCTGAATCGAAAATTCATAATTGATTGAGTTTGAGAATTTAACCAATTTAACTCCAAACAGCATATCTTTTCTTCAAAAAGAATATCGGAAGTATATGACTTATTAATGGTTATTTTTTCTAAATAAATCAAATTTTAAGACTTAATTTTATGGTGTCTCATAATTCCAATTAAATTAAACTAATTCTAAAATCAAGAAATGCTTATCTTAAAATTCCATTTCTGATATAAAAACAAATATTTTGATATGTTTATTGTAATGAAAAACTCTATTTGAATGTTTTAGTCGTAAAGTTCGTCTCAAATTTATGATATTTTAAAATCATTTGTAACTATTGTGAAAATAAATACTATTTTCTCAATTTTACCTTTTATGGTCTGTTTAGAATGGAATAAGGATCAATTTGCATAATTAGCTAATATACAATATTAAAATACTCCTGAACATGCTTTCTACTCATTGAAAAAAATACATCCATTCTACACTACTGGCCATTAAAATTGCTACACGAAGAAAGCGGCACACGACACACGTGAAATTTGCATGGCAGGTAGAACTTGCTGCGATATGCAATTGATTAGATTTTCAGCGCATTCATACAAAGCAGGCGACAGTAGCGACTTCTAAAATATGTATAAAACCAGAGATTTGACAGCAGTTTTCTCATACTCAATTTCTGTTTCAACGTTGTTTTCGGCTAACAAAGTTGTTGTAATGCCTCGTGTAAGAAGAAGAAATGCCTATCAGCACGTGTCTGACTTTGATCGAGGAAGGATTATAGACTCCCGGGATTGTGGTTTATCGTACCGCAATATTGCTGCTCGCGTCGGTAAAGACACCATGACTGTTAGCAAAATATGGAATCGATGGGTTCAGGACAATCATAAGGAACGTCATGCAGGATCTCAGCGACCCCCATCACTAACAGCAGAGAAGACAGATATTTTATCCGCATGGTCACAAGGGATCGTACAGCCACGTCACGAACCTGAGCCGAGAAATGGAGTCCGTGTTTGGAGGCATCGTGGAGAACGTGCATTGCCAGCTTGCATTGGACATCGCCATACTGGCCCATCTGCAGGAGTGATGGTATGGGGTACCATTGGATACACGTTTCGATCACCTCTTGTTCTCACTTCCGGCACTTTGAACAGCAACCGTTACATTTCCGATGTGTTAAGGCCCGTGGCTCTGCCCTATCTTCGAGGCCTCCCTAATGCTTTGTTCCAACAGGATAATGCACGACCGCATGTTGCCCGTACTGTTCTGAACTTCCTTGATACAGAACAGGTTCGACTGTTACCCTGGCCAGCACGTTCTCCTGATCTGTCACCAATTGAGAACGTGTGGTCAATGGTTGCCGAGCGATTGGCACGCCATCACTCACCATCCACTACTGTCGATGAACTGTGGCATACTGTTGAAGCTGCTTGTTCTGAGATCCTCGTACATGCCATACAATCTCTGTTTGACTCTATGCCTAGGCGGATAAATGCTGTTATTGCAGCCAGAGGTGGCTGCTCTGGGTACTGATTTCTCAAGATCTATACATCCTAATTTCCTGTAAATCTAATCACTTGTGCTTTCTACTATAATGTATGTGTCCAATTAATATCGTTCTGTTATTTACATTCTTTCTTGGTGTAGCAATTTTAATGGCCAGTAGTGTAGATAGAGATTCGAAGCTGATTTGTCCAGAACACAAATAAGGAAGAAATTTTTTGTAATGTAGGTTAATTTATTAAAAATATATAGTAAGAATGTGCTCAATAGTATATTTTATGAAAAATTTAACTTTCCATGGATTGAATATATTGAAGTTAGGGTACATATCTCATATAAACATTTATGTATGGTGTATTTGTCTTATTAGTATTCTGTAATACTAAATATCAAGGAATCACATCATAAATATCAGCGTCTTAATAATTCTGAAGTTCTTATTGTAATTCGCATATGCATTTTGGTATAAAAAATTATAAAAGTCACAGATATGGTTGCTTGAAAATTTTACCAAGCCAGTAAGCACGAGTATATTTTAAAATATTTACTCTCTTTTGTGTGTTCAATATAATTATTTTAATATGGAAAAAATTGGCATGGAAGTTGATTATGCTAATTTAATTCAATTTTATGTTTTCATGTGCATCATTCCATGTCATTAAAATCATGATAACCTTTAAAGTTCATTGTGATTCTTATTTACTAATTTTTTGCTAATGTTAAATAAAATAGAAAAACCTGGAAAAGAAATAATAAATAAAATAAAAGTGAAAAAATATAAATTACTTTTAATAGGACCAAATAAAAACATTAATCTAATAGTAATGATTTAATGATAAAACTTCTAGTTACGTATCAAGCCCATACACATTAAGATTTTTCTTATCGTATCAAATGAGAAGTTCTAAATGAAATTTCAAACTCATTATTTGAGGAAAAAAATCAAAGAATCCATAATCTATTTTTTTCAAATATTATATCAATTATGTATTTTGATTCAAGTTTCGTGTTGCATTTTTAATTAAACAATTATGCCTAAATTTGCCGCAATTAAAGTTGCAATTCATAAAACATTTCTTCCAAATTGGCTTATCAATATCACATTTCTTGTATTGATCGACATAACGATATCGATATCAATTGATAATGAATGACGCATTACAAGAATCGCACTTCTTTTATTACTTATTTTGCTAATTGTTTATTTTCATGCCTTAGGACGAGAAAATTATTAGTTTAAAAGCACATTTTTGGAATAAATGAATTTTTTTTCTATTTTTCTGATTGCAAAATGTCAAGATTTGGATTGCGAAATACTAAATGAAAATATGTATCGAAACAATACATAATAACAACACATAATGCACGTAGATTCCAATAAAATACTTTCAAATGTTTGATAGTTTTTAATACTAAATTTTTAAATGTTTCATTTCTTTGATTTACTTTTGTTTAGCATATTGGACTGCATGACATAAATGGCTTTTGCTCATATGCCGCTATCGTCAATTCATTACTTAAAAGTATTGTGTTGACTATAGGATATATATTAGATGATCTGCAGTAACCTATCTTATAACAGTACGATTTTTAATTAATAATGTTTAGAATGCATTCTTGAGTAAAAACTGTTCACGAAGAAGCTCCAATACTGTGTTAATCATTGGAACTTATAATATGTTAACTTTTACAATCATCTGGATTTAAATCCACTATTTTCTATATTCAATTTAGGTGAAAAATTTACGTGGAATATTCATTCCTTGGCTAAATTATTGCAGAAAATTATACATAATACTAATAAATATTTAAAAAAAACATGGGAAATTTCATTATCTATTAAAGTTAAATGCTTGAAGTTGATATCATTGGACTAAATTAAATAACGATCAGATAAAAATAAAATTATAATTTGTCTTGTATTTTAGGAATTTTAAGTTTATTAATAAGAATGTTTTCTTCTTCTTCTTCTTCAAGTTGGGTTTGTATGTCATTGAGCACCTCTGCTTTTATCAGCATTTTGTACTGTTAACTCCAAACCCAATGTTTCTTAGTTCCATTTGCTCGGATCACCCACTTTATTAATAAAGTCTGATAACCCTTTAATGGAATATAGGGATAACTCTCTAGTATGGATGATGCCTAAAGAGGTTAATCTAGGGAGGGCAAGAGCCTCGCATTCATAAATGATATGCTTGGCCGTTTCCTCTTGCATATGACATTTCCTGCAGATAGGGTCTTGCTGAAACAGTCCCATTTTATGGAGATGTTTTCTGAAATAATAGTGTCCAGTTATGAAGCCTACGATTAAACGTATCTTCTGCCTAGAGCATCTAAGAATTTCATAGGAAATCCTCGCTGATGACCTACAGATCATACCTTTAGCGTGGGTTTGACCAGGAGATTTGAGCCAAGCTTCATACATCTTCCGTTTTTCCCATCTGCGAACATTGGTTTTTGCGGTCTTCAAATTGATCCCACAAAAAGGTTCTGGACCAATGGGAACAAAAGACGATCCTTGTTTAGCAAGCTCATCAGCCCTTTCATTACCTTCGATACCTTTATGCCCTGGCACCCATACAAGGATCACCCTGTTTCTAGTTGCCAGTTCTGTAAGAAGGTTTCTACACTCCAGAATCATTTTAGATTTGATTTCGAAGGAATTAAGCGCTTTTAAAGCGGCTTGACTGTCACTGAAAATGAGAATCCGCTTATCGTAATAGCCTTTCTTCATATTCAGTCGCAGACAGTGGATAATGGCCAAAACTTCTGCCTGGAAGACCGAAGCGTATCGCCCAAGGCTTACAGACAAGCTGATTCTTGGTGACACGCCACAAACTCCCAGACCTGAGAGGCTGTTCTTCAGTGATCCATCTGTGTACCAAATTAGATCTCCTGTTTTAGTTTCAAACATGTTGTTATCCCATTCCTCTCTAGTTGGAAAAACTACATCAAATGTCTTGTCAAACATGTATGTTTTTTCCATGATGTCAGATGGCATCAGAAGAGTAGGGTCTTGAAATTTCCTGGTGATGCCCTTGTGCCGTTTGGCAACAGGCTGGTCATACCAGTGGTTTTGCAGCTTCATTCTATATGCATTCAGGCGCTCCGTGGCTGAGTGGTCTAAAGCATCACCGCTAATCGCTTGAAAGCGTAGGAGTGTGGGTTCGATTCCCACCGTTGCCCTGGGTGTTTTCTTCATTATTCTTCTGTGATTGTACATCTGTCATTGTGCTATTTGTCCTATTATCGACGAAGACTTACAAGCGGATCTCAAGAATCAAGCATACAAGTCTGAATATATGTAATGTAATAAAATAAATAAATAAAATATATATGCATTCAATCTTGCAACGCTGCATATGAAGATGTCCAAGGGAGTCAGATCCAACACAACCTCCAATGCTCTGGTTGGCGTGGTGGAGATTGCTCCTGTGATGCAGAGACAGGCTAGTCTTTGTAGACTCCTCAATCTGTCAATCACAGTCTTCTGTTCCACCTTATGCCACCAGATCACACAGGCATATGTGAAAATGGGCTTGACAAAAGCTGTGTACATCCATAACATCAGTTTTGGATGTAAACCCCAGTTCTTACCAAGCATTCGCCTGCAAATCACAATGCTTTTCTTTGCTCGGTTGATCCTATCATCAATGTGCTTATTCCAGGTGAGTTTCTAGTCTAAATAGATGCCCAGATACTTCACCTCTGAAGCCACATTGATTTCAACATCAAAAAGTCTTGGTATGAAAAACCTTTCCGTTTCTTTTTGCGTGTAAAAGGTACAAGGTAGGTTTTCTGAGGATTAACCATAAGGTCCCTATCCATGCACCATTGACCTACATAACTTAGAGCATCCTGCATGAGATGACAAGTTATGTCAAAATCTTTACCAAGGATAAGGATGACAATGTCATCAGCATATCCCTGCGTATAATAGCCCTTATCATTTATATGTTTTATAAGGCTATTTACAACTAGGTTCCAAAGTAATGGTGACAGAACACCTCCTTGAGGACAACCTCTAGTAGTCTTTTTTCAAATGATTCACCGAAGATGTTCATTTGTATATATCTATCCGAAATTAAGGCCTCAATCCAAGTACACAGGGTCTGATTAATCCCTGCCCCTCTAAGTGCATTGAGGATGGATGGATGGGAAGTATTATCAAAAGCACCCTGGATGTCGAGGAAAGTTGCCAAGGCAATATCCTTTTAATCCAGAGTGGCTTCAATCTTGGAAACTAGCTGATGTAGAGCAGTCTCTGTAGATTTGCCGGGTTGATAGGCAAATTGAAGAGCATGCAAGGGACTATTTCTACCCAAGTAATCTCTAATATGCCGATCAATGATTTTCTCCATAATTTTAAGAAAGAATGAAGAAAGACTGATTGGTCTGTATGACTTGGTCTGGTCATAAGTGTCCTTGCCAGGTTTTGGAATGAAGACAATCCTAGTCTTTTGCCATGTCTTTGGTATATATTCCAGGGCCAAACTAGTTCTATACATTCTAGTTAGCATTGGTATGACAACCTTCTCTGCCTTCTGGATCATGATGGGCATAACTCCATCAGGCCCAGGGCATTTTGGAGGTTTAAAGGCAAAAATTGCCCATTTAACAATGTTGTAGTTTATGATATTTTTAGCGATGGTCCATTGATTGCTATTGACTCTTTGCAAAGAGCCAATGCAATGTTCCCCTTCGTTGCTATAAATATCTCTAGCTCCCGGGAAGTGAGTCCTGGTCATAATTTCCATAACCCCTTTTCCGGAAGAAGCAAAATTACCCTCCTCGTCTTTTAGGGTACCAACCAAAATAGGTTCATCCTTTTTAAGGAGTTTCTGGAGTCTAGCTCCTTCAGAAATAGAATCTATCTCGTCACAGAACTTTCTCCAGGAATTAATCTTGCTTTTTCTAACAAGTTTGTTATAAATAGTGAGGGCCCTTTTATAGTTCTCCCATTCACCATTTTTCTTAGCTTTGTTAAAAGTTTTCTAACATTTGCTCTTTCGGCAGCTAGAGAGTCATTCCACCAAGGGCATTGGAGTTTAGCTCTTCTAGTGCGAATGGGGCAATTGTTATGATAAGAATCTAGAATACTTCTCTGTAGGAGATCTGCTGTAACTTCTAGATCGTAGTTGTCTCTAATAGGTCTGTTACCGAGCTCAATCAACCCAGTCAGTTCTTCTTGGAATTTCTTCCAGTCCGTCCTAACTGGGTCTCTGAATATGCGATCCAGACACACATTAGAGTGAATTTCAAAATGGATGTTTTGATGATCTGAACCAGAAGGTCTGTCATCTACTTTCCAGTATTTGATATTTTTACTAATCAGCGTTGTCGCTATAGTAATGTCAATTACTTCAGATCGATTGGAAGTAATAAAAGTTGGTTTTTTGCCCACATTTAGAATATCTAACCCATAGTTTAGAATAAATTCCAAAAGGTACTCACCTCTTTTATTTGTGTCCGTACTTCCCCATACAACATGATGAGCATTACAGTCTAGTCCTAGGACTACCTGTAAGTTGTTATTACTGCAAAAGTTCATGAGCTTGTGCAGAGAATGGTCAGGTGGAGCCTTCTCTTCATAGGGCAGGTATCCAGAGCCAAAAACAATTTCCCTGTCCCTACCCTCTATGTTGAGTCTGACTTTCACAGCTGTCAGGTCCCTAAGAATAAATTCAGAGAGGGGAAGAACCTCAATGTTTTTATGTAAGAGTATACAAGTTCTAGCGTTACCATTAGTACAATAGATAAGCTTACCTTTAGTTCCTTTGAGACCACTGATTCTTCCCCTAACCAACCAGGGTTCTTGAATCAGGGCCAGGTGTATATCCCCAGCAAGAAATTTCTTACTGAGGTTAGTAGTACCACTTCTACTGTGGTGTAGGTTGGCTTGAACTACCTTCACCCCCATCAGCAGGAGCAGGTTTATCAAGTACTTTAGCCTGCACATGGTGAAGTCCAATATGAAACCTATATCCCCTTACACGAAGTGTGGCAGCATCTAATTCAGGCACACTAAGAACGATGGTCCGCCCAGATGGGTCGTTCTTAATGTTAAGAACGTTCCACTCCAATGGAGTGACCCCACCGTTCTGAGCCTCGATTTTTCTCAGGAGCTCTTTAGGTTCCAGTTCATTACAGATTTTTGGCAGTTTTGCAATTATCTTGGTGGTTCTGACAAGTTTCCTTGCCTCACCCACCAAGAGTTTATGTTCTTGCCAAGGGCTTATATCATTGACATTTTGTTCCAGCCACTTTGAGCTCTCCAGATCTGCACAATTGATAATAAGAGCCCCGTTTTCAAGTTTACAGGATAGGAAGGTTGGGGCAAAGCCCTCCTCATTCCTTCCTATTTTCCTGGTTAACAAGAGTTCCAGGTCATAGGCCTGTTTCTCTGTTAACCGTTTTTCCGGATGACCTTCTAAGAGCACGGCCATCTTGATCGCCGTGAGAGCCGCCCTGTAAGTAAATCCCTCAGGTCCTTCTCTCTTGGCAGCCTTTCCGACCTTGCCCTGGTTCATCCGATTGGCAGGACGCTTCTCGCCTTTGGTTGCCTTGGGTTTTTCAACCCAAGTCCCCTCAGCGATTTTCCGCTTCTTCACCAACCTCTTTTTCTGTGCACCAGATATTCTCTTTTTAAGCTTGATTCTGGTCAGAGAGTCAGTCATGCTAGAGATAGCTTCCTGACTCTCACCAGAAGAAGATGGTTTGGAGGTCATTTCTAACTCCTGTGAAGGTTTCATTGCTACCCCTTCATTAGATTGTCTCTGAGTTCTCTTGTCTTTTTCAGAAAGGTCTGCTTCAGAAGTTTCTCCTGCAAAAGCAGAAATGTTTGTTATTTTCAATGTCTTTTCAGCCATATAATAACAGTAAATAATCTCAGGTAATATGACAGTCCACCCAGCATTGCCTGAGTTACTGGGCAAGGCAATTTACTCTAGAAGTTCGCCAGGCAACTAGAGGCTCCGTTAAGACACCAATACCGCGGTGCCAATTAGCCCTAGGCACGGAACACATAACACCAGGGTTTACGGGAGCTGGTTCGCGGCCTCTTATTCAATATTCAAGGCTATCCTGTCATTCCTACAGGACTTTCGGCTATCCACCACCTGCCTACGCGCCTGGTGGCTAGCTCAAGACCCAGAGGGGTACGCATACCCCCTGGTTCCAGGATAAGAATGTTTTAGCTATAACATTATCGATTAAACTATTTTTGATTGAGTACTTTTCATGAACACTAATTTACTTATCTCTTAATGAAACCTTTGATCAGATGGTCTGATTTAAAGAAAAAAACAAAAGAAAACTTTATCTTTTTTTGTGTTTCTTAGATAATAGGATGAAAATAATTTCTCTAGAATTATCTTTGTGTTTCTCGTTTTTTTACTTTAATCTAGTATGCAAGTTGCAATGATTGTAAACTATGAATTCTCCATTTCTTTTGAGTTCTTCCTTTGCATAGAATATTATTATAACTGTTATTTTATTACATTTTCATAATGGGCTTACTTTGAATATATTAAAATTCACCCATAACAAATGTAATTTAAAAGCTCTTTCAAATCCAAACTTAAGTTCTTTTGGTTTTTATGCGTTTTTTAAAATTATTTTGGTATGAATCGCTTATTATTTATTTTTAGAGATCCCAATTTTTTATTCAAAATGCAACAGACCCTAAAGGAAATGAAAGAGATATTTCAAACTAGATCCTAAACAGACTTTTTTCCCGATCCTTCCTTGCACCACATCCAATTAATACCAGTCAAACTTACTTTTATTCATCAAAGAGGAAATCTCAAAATACAAAAAAAAAAATGGGAAAATTCCGAGATAAAACAGAATTTTCTCATCTTTTAGTCTTTCAATCAATAGCCAATACCATAATTAAAATTATAAGTACTTTTCTTAATCCTTTCTTCATTCTTTTTAATAAATGCCTCACCTTCTCGTACTTTTATAAAGGCTTAAAAAGTAATAATATTGCTTTTCACTAAGAAGGCAAAGCAATCCATGATATTAAATCCTATAAGCCAATTTTGCTATAACCAAATATCGAGAAGCTACTGGAAAAACTCATCTCCAAAATATTTTTTTTCCTCGAAAAATCCAATTTTTTTTTCAATTGAACTAATTTAGCTTTCTTTAAAGAAAATCAGACTCTTCAGCTTAACAAATATCATTGAATAGGTTCTCCAGTCTACACATAGAACTCATTACCACTGACATAAAAAGAACCTTTGGTTCTATACAGCATCACAAATATAAGCAAACTCTTAACTCCACCAATTGTCCTGCTAACATTATAAATTTGCTTTTTAGTTTTTCATACAAAAGAACATCTGCACTTTTTAAAAACGCAGGATTTCCAAAAAAAAAAGAGCAAAAAGTTGGATATCCCCAGGTTTCCTGCAGTGGTTCTATTCTCTGAAACCTGATGGCAGATATTCCTCTTAAACAGAACTGGGCTATGGTCAGAAATTATCTTGATCTATAAAGACATGTTCATCTGAAAGCCTTTGCAGATGACTTCGCTTCCATCTGGCTGCGTGAAGTGAAAAAAAATGATTGATTTGATTGATTTTTTGACTGATCCAAGTTTCTGAGTTTTTACAAACCCTGGATTGGAGAACACGAATTTCAAATTTCCTTTGAGGTGATTATATTCTTACTTATAAAATTAAAAAT
This sequence comes from Latrodectus hesperus, assembly GCA_037975125.1. Classification (NCBI taxonomy): domain Eukaryota; kingdom Metazoa; phylum Arthropoda; class Arachnida; order Araneae; family Theridiidae; genus Latrodectus; species Latrodectus hesperus. The sequence continues at coordinate 18,522 of JAJQOW010001817.1, read as the reverse complement.
GTGGCTCACATATTCTCTTAGGAAATCATAGATTAAAAAGAGCTGATACAATCCAACTCTAGGGCGCTCCGTGGCTGAGTAGTCAAAGGCATCACTGCTAATCACTTGAGTGCGTAGGAGTGTGGGTTCGATTCCCACCGTGGCCCTGGGTGTTTTTTCTTCATTATTCTTCTGTGGTTGTACATCTGTCATTGTGCTATTTGTCCTATTATCGACGAAGACTTACAAGCGGATCTCAAGAATCAAGCATACAAGTCTGAATATATGTAATGTAATAAAATAAATAAAATAATCCAACTCTAGAAGTAGTCTTTGATAAAAAAAATTTAAAAAATATACTAAACTTTTCGGATTACATAATTTTAGCAGGAAATAAACTTAATTTTTGATATTTGCAAGTTTCACATATATTAACCAAAATAAATGTTTTTGACACGTTTTCATATGATAGAAAAAATCACTACAACACATATAGTAACCTCGTTTCTTAGTTATAGTTTTAAATTTATAAAAGATAATTGTCTCAAACTGCACATTTATATTATTTTTTAAGCAAACTTAAACATATCTATGTCATTCTAACAAAGACAGACAAAAACGTAAAATGTATTGGAAAGAGACTGTTCAGATTGGAACAAATATTTTCGATATAGGTACAAGTATCTTGCAGTGTGGTAATAGTTTTGAAACCATAAAACTAATTTCTCAAATTGCACCTTTATTCTAAGCCTTATTTAATAGTTAAAGTATTCTATTGTCACTAAAATAAAAATAAATACTAACTTAAAATATATTGAAAATAATCTGCTTACTTGAAACAATATAAGGGGTATAGGGACAAATATTTAGCATTGAAAAGTACAATTAAAACCATGTGCTATTGTCTCAACTTAAACCTACATTACTTTATTTGTTACCTAAATCATGTTTATATTATTTTAGTAAAGATAAATAGCAATATAAAATGTATTAGAATGAGACTGAATATCAGAAAAAAATATAATGGAAATATGTAGAAATATAAAGCAGATATAAATCTTAAGACTCTAGTTCAAAATTTCGCAATTATACTGTATCTTATCCAGTATCTAAACCTGCCAGTTTTGTTCTAATGTAGATAAATTCAAACGTAGAACGCATTGAAATAAAATTGCTTACAACAACAGATGTAATGGATATGCATACGAATAAAGATATCTACACAAATTCACAAACAATTTACATTTTAAATTATTGAAAATCATACTTGCAAATTGAATTGTGCTACTTAAATCTGATATTTCTAAATTCAGATGGCTTCGATGTTGAGCTTCTAAATCGTTAACATTTACTGTTTGAGAATTCAGAATTGTGTTGCTCTCTACAAATCTCACGAGCAACCAGACACTAACTGTAACTAAAATATTTAATTTACACATTCTCCTCATCCATTAATTTTAAAATAATTTAATATTTCTAACACATCATAAATTCCACACAGAGCAATTACAATTTTTCCTTCAGTTTTACTTAATTTTCCTGCAGCATAAAATCTTATCAATCTGGTGATGAAAAGTGTTATCAAATAGCAGCAATTCTCATTGTTTACTTATCATTCGTAGACTGCCACACATTTACAGTAATCTTTCTTTAACACACGCGTTTAATGAAATTCTTGCCTTTCATTTATTTGTAAATTTTTTTAGACTTCTTTAAAGTAATTATTTTTATAAATCTAACGAAAGGTAAAACATTTGCTGAGGCACGAAACATTTTATAATAAAGTTTTGTCAAAAGATTATTACCATCTATTTTTCTCAAGACTTTTTTTAAATTTTTATTAAAGAGTATATAATATTCATTCCATGTTATTGATAGATGCAACAGTATTTCTAGCAACATATGCAACAGATAGAGCCAACAACAACAAATGTAATGTAAATAAAATATGTTTTTAGTGCAATCTAATAAGTTAGAAAACTCTTATTACAGCCACTGTATATATTAGGAATTTTGATATCACAGATGTGTTAAAAATATCCATATAACTATACTTAACTATACTTCTTGTTGATTGGGAAAAAGTTAATTGTTAATTAGGAACATTGCAAATTGGGAAAAAAGTCAGAGTTGATCTAAAGATTGTTCTTATTATGAGAAATGAAATAGTTACCAAATACATAATTACATAATGATGATTACGAAGAATTGTAATAATTTGGATAGCAGTCTCTTTGTAGTATCTGGCGACTATTTGGCGATCAATAAACTGCGCTTGGCGTGGTTTGATCTCTTTTGAGAGAGGTTGCCATATTTTAGAATAGTATTGGCGGAGTAAGGTCCGCGATAGGTCGCTCTGCAATGCATGAAATAAGACTTAAGTATAAGACGCAAAAGTAGCACTTATTATTTTCGTGTTAATCAACAGTTGTAAAATATTGCTTTCTACTTATGTATTTACCTGGATGGTTTTCATCTTTCATAAGTACTCAACGAGGAGAAATTACACATGTCCTTTTATCATTGTTGACACATATCTTTGAATCCCTCATAATTTGTACTTGGGATTTCGGATCCGATTTCAGTTGTATTTCCACTGTGCAGTTTAGAATAGGGAAGCCCGATCTGTAGGAAAAAAGCACACAGCATTCTACATTTAAAATATGTAACAATATATATATATATATATATATATATATATATATATATATATATATATATATATATATATATATATATATATATATATATATATATATATATATATATATATATATATATATATATATATATATATATATATATATATATATATATATATATATATTCAGAAAAAGATATACACTGAAGTGTCTCTGAATTAGGGATACCTATTTAGTAACGAGTTGGACCTCCTTTGGCCTTGATAACGGCTGCTACACCGTGAGGCAAAGATTCAACAAGTTTTTGGAAACGTTCTACGGGAATGGCTTGATAAACGTCGACTAAAACTCTCCATAGTTCAGTAAGATTCATTGGTGCTGTGTGCTGGCCTTTCACGCTTTGTTCCAAAATATCCCAAATATGCTTAATAGGGTTTAAGTCTCAGCTTCTAGATGGCCAATTTACGACAGAAAAGTCAGAGGAATGCTCATCCAACTAGCCAGTAGCAAATCGCGACTTGTGAGAGGTATAGTTGCCTTGTTGGAAAACTCCATTATCATTCGAATAACAGAATAGCATAAGCGGATGGAGGTGATCACCTAGCAACACTAAATATCGAATTGCGTTGAGGGAGGTTGATACAAGGACCAAACATCCCAAACCGTGCCACGGAAAAACAATCCTGACCATGATTGAGCCACCATGCCCTTGCACATTTCCAGCGTGGCAGACAGGTTCCATATCTTCATGAGCCTGACGCCATATTCTCAGCCTCCCGTCGGCGTTAAGTAGTCGGAATCGTGACTCATCAATCCATGCTACTCGTTTCCAATCCTCTACACTCCAATCTGTGTGCTCTCTTGCCCAGGCAAGATGTGGAGCCCTACGGTGAGCATTGAGTAATGGTACTCTCGTTGGTCAACGGCTCTCGAAACTTATACGGTGAAGCGAGCGTTGCACAGTCGGTTTACTGACAGTACGACTGGCACCATCATTCAACTGGGTGGTAATTTGAGCTAATGTTTGGCTTCGCTGGTTCCGTACAAGACGCCTGATCCGTCTCTCACCACGCAATGTCAATGCTAATTGTCCTTTGCAATTTGCCCGATCGCTAGTTTTTTTCCACCATCCATTTATTCTTGGTATACCCTTGACACTGTGGACCTTAAAAATCCTAGCTGCCTGATGATTTCGGAAATTGAATGGCCCATGCGTCACGCACCTACGACTTTTCAGCGATCAAAAGCGTCTAAATCAGGCAGTTTACCCATACTGGCAGTTCCAACAACTAAATCAGAAACACAGTACGCGCTATATATATAGTTACCACAGAGGCCTCATTTGTGCTTAAATGATGCGCAGCACTAAACAATTTGCATAGCCCTTTCTATCCCTAATTCAGTGTGTGTGTGTATATATATAGCTTCTCCAGGGGGTTCTTCAGGGGGTTTGTTCAGCATAGCTTCTTCAGGGGTGTTGACCACATTGGCACAAATTATGGATTTTCTGCAATGGCCCAAGACATAGTCTTAAAGAAGCCAGTACACCCCAAAGCCATACCAAAAGTTCAAACCAAAATATCAAGATTTGGACTTCTATTTAGATATGATTATAATAAAATAAATGTATTTTGGCAACATTGGATTTTGACTTATATATTTTAGATTAAATTCTACTTTTTTATTCTGGCTTGATATTTTGATTTGAACTTTTGGTATGGCTTTGGGGTGTATTGGCTTCTTTAAGACTATGTCTTGGGCCATTGCAGAGAAGCCATAATTTGTGCCAATGTGGTCAACATCCCTTGAGAAGCTGGTCATATTGGTACTTCATTCAATTTTATATCTTTCTTTGATATTTTCCTTAAAATTCAAGTATTTTCAATGTATTGCTTTCCATTTAGTATTTTCAATGTACTATTCTCCATTTGGCATTTTTCATTGTATTTTATTAAATATTCTAATAACTATATCTTAGTAATACTATTCTAGCTGCTTTTGCGCTAAATGTATTGCTAAGCATGAATGTTTTCTTATATATACTTGCATTATATATATATATATATATATATATATATATATATATATATATATATATATATATATATATATATATATATAATTTATAATTTTTAAAAGTTTTCAATTTAAACATTGCAGGATTTAAATAATATCAGTATAAAGCATCAATTTTATATTTTAATGTTACAATTTATAAAACTTTCATGTTTCATGCACACTGATTAACTAAAATAAATATACAACTTCACCTAAATATGACAGCAATATTTTAATAAAATAATTAAACTATCTCAACTATATTAAAAATGAGATGATATAAATATACTTGATTGTGAAAACCTTTATGGATATAAGAATCATGTTTAGAAACAATCGATTAAAATTTGAGAAAGATTGATATCAGAGTCTCAACGTTGCCAAATCAGGAAGACAAAATATTAGTCAACAGATGACCCCTGGAAGGAAACTGTCAGTCAGGGGTGCATAGAATGTGATAATGCTTTAAAATTACTTCCAACTTCCGGATTTGATCACCAATATCCCAATAGGGTTGCAATAAGCTTTCCGATCCCAACTGTGATCCATGGACTAGAAATCAGAAAAACTAGCTCACCAAGAAATTTTTCGAAAAGCATGAAGACAATTCAAAGTAACATGAGCACATGTGCTAAAATGTTAAAAACTAAACCACAGCAGAACAGCCCATATGAAGTCAATGTATGAATAAGGACCAAGACCTACAGTGTTTATACCTCTTATTCTGACCGAGGGCTCCTAGGCTGCAAAGCATATTTCCCCGGTTAGGTGGTATGCCTAACACGAAACCCCAGTATTTACTTCTCAAACATGTTTGGAACTCAATTTATGGATCCACTGAAGGGATGAAAGGCTAAATTGGGTTGTTTGTCTCACAACTGTCATTTTTTGCACACGAATACCAACTAGAACGAGATCTATGGCTTAAGTGGACTCTGAATTACTACAAACACCGATGCCCATTGATATAACATAAACATAAACACCATAAACACCGATGCCCAAAGTGGGATTCGAACCCACTAACTGTTGAATCCAAGGCAAGCGCGCTAACCATTCGACTTCCAGCTCGGCAGATAAAAAGCTGATTTAACTCTACCCTGCAGGAGGATCGAAACAGAGCCTGTGCCTTGGGAGCGTGAAACGGTAATACTAAAGGCTTTGTCCAGAAATATTATCTTTATGAAAATTAAGTCGGTATTAAGAACAGTATTAAAAATTATAACTGTTGTTTATTTTAAAAAAACAGAAAAACATTTGGTTGAGCATATCTTATCGAAGTTTGGAGACATTTTCCTATATGGCCAAACACTAATGAACCAATAAAATAAGAAATACGACGCTACGTTATAAAGGAACGATCAGTTAGAATACAATATAACTTACTAATATTGTGTAATCCAATTGTCTCTAAATTTAACTGTAATTACTTGATCTTTACATTTTCTATACACTAAATACAAAACTATTGAATTTCATCCAGATGTATTAATTTTAAAATTATGTAAACTAGTTAACATGACAATATCCTAAAACGATTTATGGACGACAATTTCAAAAAATATATTTAAAAAAATATTAATTATTCATTTACATAGATTTATTTGCAACTTCAAAATAAAATTACATAATTTTACATTCTTTTCCATAGATTATTATTTTTATGAAGATTATGATACAAAATATAACAGTGATTCTTTTAAAACTAGAAAAAATATGATTTGAGATGAGAGAATAACTTACGTGCAACTAACTAGGTCGGCAAAATTTTCTCCATGAAGAAGCTGCATCTGGAGAAATAAATTAAGGTTATTTCTGAGCGACATAAGTATTAGAAAATTCTGACAAATAATAAAATCATGCATATTTCCATACCTTTAAATAACATAAATTTCATCGAATGACAACACAAATTTCCCCTGGCATGTTTATAATACACACTGCCCGACTTTGAAAATGCAACACCAAGAAGCAGTTGCCAAAAAGTGGTGAAACTCGGCAAACCGAGAGAGACAGCAACGAACAATAAGTGATCTGTATTTCGAAACAATATGCGTAACACAGAGCGAGAACAGTTGTAGGATTACCAAGGACGGCTATACATGAAGCAACACGTCTAGGCATAGAGTCATTGAGAGTACGGATGACCTCGTACTATGGAATGTATCTTTATTCCCTGTCTACCATTTGCCAAAGTGTGTCTTCTAAAGTAGGCAGTGGCAGAGTCTGCAAATGGTGTTCAATCACATCCCAAATGTATTCGTTTGGTGAGAGATCAGCTGAGATGGTGGCCAGGGAAGCAGCTGTACACCTTGCAGAACATGTTGGCTGATGTGAGCAATTTACGGTCAGGCGTTATCCTCCTGATAAAGGGCATTGGGCATTCCCTGAAAGTAGGGAAGTGTCACCGGCCACAGCACATCATTCTTGTAACGTTGGGCTATCATAGTGAAATGAATATGAACTAGAGGTCACATGGATCCTACGCATTGGCGCCCCAAACCATGATACCGATTTGTCTCATGTTCGTCGTTTCAGAATCTCTGCAGAATTGGAGCTGTCTCCACGGCAACGCCACACTCATACGGGGCAACTATCACTGAAGAAACAGAAGATTCTTCTGAGAAGACGATCCTTAGCCACTCAGTCATTAATATCGCTCTTATCTGGCACCATTTCAGACATTGGTGTCAATGATGTGGCAGTCTTCTCCACGAACGTCGTGAGCACAGGCCACTAGCAACCAATTGGAGGCAAATGGTTCTGCTCGAAATGAGAGCATTTAGTGTGCCTTGCACATGATGCAAGAGTTTCGGTAGACGAGCTTTGTAGGGCCACCACCACCTCCCGTTGGACACGTCGATCCATGCGTGCTGTTGTCACTCTGGCTGCACCGACACCCCACATACGTTCTACAGTTCCTTGTTCTAACCATTTCCACCACAGCCGATGTACTGTGGTGTTTGTCAGCTGCGTCTTCCCGTAAGGATCAATTTGTCTTTCTCATTCCGATTACAATGCATCTCGTAAACTCGTCTGTCTGCTGGAATTGGCGCCGTCGATGATGGCCTGGCTTTCTCTGCAATTACAGGTGTATTTTTCGACAAGAACAAACATTCAACTATTATTTTCCAAGTAGCAATAACGGCGCGAATATTGCCAACTTTGTGGTTGCTCACTTTATATCTTATCCTACGTGCTCTACAGAGCTGTGCATTTCACATCATTTGATTTAGTTCAGTAACATGCGTCTACCCTGAAATTTGCATAACTTTCTACCCACTCCTTTTTGTGTTACATTTTTAGTGTCAAGCAGTATAATTTTTTTCATTATCCTAACATATATGCAATTGTAATTAATTAACATGTGTACAAACTATAAGCATACATTCTTAGAGGTAATTTAGCATTTATTAAACAATAAAGCAGGTAATCTTAACATTAATAAACATAACTGAACAATACATTGTTCGAGAAAACATTTATTAAAATAACAATGAAACGGAGAAAAACTAAGAGTGCTTAAAACAGCCTGTATCTTGGAAGTTCTATTTAGAGCATTAGTTTAAAAGGTTAATATCATGCCTCTATAATTTTCAAAATTATAAAAATTATTATTTATTGTATGGCTTTATATAAAACACGCTTTGTGACAACCACAGTATATTTCTCAAATTTGAAAAAAAATTCAGAATGTATTGTAACTGCAGCTGTAACTGTTTGGTGTAGAATAATATATAGTGTCTGTACTGCACTATATATTATTCTACACCAAAAGATATTCTATTGCATAATTCGACATCTAAAATCAAGGGAGTATGATTAAATCAAAAATGTTAAATGCCTCATTTCGGTAAAAACTGAATTGAACAGTTAACTTCCGATTGCGAGAGAGAGACATTTACCTCAAGAAGACTATCCACGTCATTTCATAAATTCCATGCTATAAAAATTAAATATATCTCTTCATTTATATAAATAAAATGCTTATTCTGTTGGTCAGTGGAATTTTTTTCTAAATTTAAATTCAATTCAGCATCGCAAGCATTAGAATGAAATTTATATTAATTTCTTCGTTACTCATTAAATTAAAATAGAAACTATTCTTCGTTTGGAAATTTACATTTCAGAGTTTGTAATTTAGTTAAACCTCAATTAACGCTGATTTCAACTCCATTTCAAATGCTTCAGCCTGAATGTAACTAATCTAAACGACAGGATTATTCTGTTCCGAACTTCTCTCAGCTCAAAAATGGAGGGTGTAATTCTTTTTCTCCATTTTAAATTATCCGCTCTGCGTAACTTCTAAGAATGGAAAAAATATTTACAGCATCGGATTTTCCCAATTTTCTATATTCCTACGTAATTTTGCAAAGAAAATAAAGATATTTTCAATTTTTCTTAATTTTTTAAATATTGATTTGATTGTATGATTTTCATCCATTAGAGCGTACTTGTTTACGCTTTTCCCTATGCACCTCCGACAGGAAACACATTGCAAAAAGAATGAAAGGTATTTCGTTTTCAATATTTAATTATTTCGTAAATAATAAGAATTTTTAAGCGTTTTACATTACATTTAACTTTTAACGGATTTATACATCAGATTTAATTTTATGGTAAATATTATGTTTTGAACAAAGCTAAGCAAATTGCATATATCATTAAAATGATATGTACATAAATAAGGCTATTTTTTAGCATTTAACAAAAACCAAATATACGTAAAAGTGAACAAAATGGTTTTGGACCACTATTTCTTTAATAAACTGAATTACCTTCATTTCTCTGGGTTTTATTTTTTTTAATTTTTTCAGAATGAATGTAATTTTTTACTTTATAAATTCATACTCAACATGAACTAAATACGGAAATCTATACATTTTGAAAATTTCATTAAATTATTTCAACTTGTTAACTTTTTGTCTTGCTTTTGAACATTTAAATGAATTTTCATTAACAAATCTTGTTAACCCTTAAACGCACAATTTTTAACTCGTAATTTAGCTTGTTCGAATTAACTCGAACGTACATGTTAAGGGGTTAAAAATCATATCTCTTTTTAAATGATCTCGTTTTTAAGGAATAAATATAATTTCATAGGATTTAAGAGCTCTCACTGCATCTCGGATGTCTTTTCTGGGGGCAGCATAGTGTCTCCTGGTACGCCTTCCCTCGGAGCAGAAGCAAATGCGGACTCATAATTATACTTCGCTATCGGTAATCCACCGACATACGATGATTTTGCTGGAATGTAAGAAAATTACAAGTGAAATAGTCTTGCATGTTAATGTTTTCTAAACTTATTTTTAAATAATCATACGATAAAATAATTCTATACTAAAGCAAAATGATTGACATTTATATACGAGAATGTACTCAAAGGCAATCAGTTTCTAAATTTATTTATGTATTCCCATTTTAAGAACAAATTAATCTCTTTCATAATCTCATACATAATCTTTTACTCCATAAGATTGTTCAGATTCATTTTTCGTGATGCTTGACTGAACTTCTGTCATTTTTTCTTCATTTTCGCGATATCAGCAAAATACTTACTTTGGAAGTTTGAATTATTTCGAGATTTCTCCCAAATCTCAAATTTCCGCATAAGTCTGATGGCATAGCACGAACATGACTTTTTTTATTCCAAAATCTTTGTTGTTTCATCAGCATACTTCTCAGAGTCGGGCTCTACCAGTTTCTTAGAAGAAGCCGGATGGAAGTCGTCGCAATTAAGAAGCAAGGTACAAACAGAAGACGATTCCAATATTTCACCTGCCAGAGATATTATTTACTTGAAGAACATTGCAATCTTATCGATTGGGTTGTTCGGAAAGTAATTTCGTTTCACTTACATGGATCAGTTTTTCCTTGTAAAAACCAACCATTTTGAGAGCGTAGATTCTTGGTACTACCAAAAAAATGGTAAAAGTTATTGCACTAGAATTGCCAATATGCAATTCAATTAAATTTTCATTCGCTATACGTTTTTCATTTTCATAAAAAACGAAACAACTTTCCGAACAACCTGATATTTAATGTGCTCCAGCCATTTTTAATAATCACGACTCTCTTTTCTGGAAGTTAATAATGTGATGGAGGAGACATATCTTATCAAAGATTTTTTTCAGACTATTTCGCCGTACTCGATGAGCAAAAGAGAGCTTTGGTTTTTTTTTTTTTTTTTTTTTTTTTTTTTTAAGCTACAAAGTTTTCTACAGTAGGACACTGAGCTCTAGTGGCTCTGCAGCTTTAGGCCGATTCCCATTAAGATCAGCAAAGTGAAGCATCAATTACCCCGGGCAATGGTGGGAAGGGTGATTACGTATACTCCCTTACTGGATTACTGGAGCTCCGTGGGTTGGGGACGTGTTCACATATATCTGTCACGTCCAAAGTCTTTCCATTGGTGTGGCGTGGATATGGACGGGAAAGTTCCAATTCAGGTGCGACCTCATCACCTGAACTTCGTGTAAAATTTCGAGGCACATGGTGATGGGCGTGTATTCCAAACCCGCTAACCTAAAGGTACAGTTCTGGATTCGTCTACACAGTTATGTATTTAGTTATTCTACAGTAATTTCCTTATGCAACACTTTTAACATTTCAAAAGTTTCTGTTCCACATTTTTTGATTAAAACACAAAATTTCTCTGCCACATTTTGTTCACAAAAATTAGCCGTTTGGAAAACAACGATCGCACAAAAAAGCTGTCACAATGAAACTCGGCCCAATCTGAACCTGACAATCTTCAACGGCTCACTGATTCAGAAATATTTGCTTTTCACGCTCATAACCGCAAGAAGAAGCAATACAGTTTGTTCATCTGATCTCCAAAAAATTGGTTTTTCTTTTTTTGAGCAGCCTTATGTATAATTATCTGACAATATTGAAGAAGAGAACAGCAGATGTGCATCAAATTCGACTGCATGTCGAATCACATTTTATGCAAAGCCGATGCTCAAACTTGCTATGTAAAAGTTAAACATGATATTGGAAGTAAAAACTTTGTTACTTAATAAAAATGAAGCAATAAACTTAAACAAGTTGTGGTTATTGTTGTCTTGTGCCAGCACGATAGGCTGGCAATACGTGGTGCGCTGCCCCACTTTTCCAACTGAACCGTAATTTGGTGTAGAGTCCAACTTCCTCAGTACACACATGCCATGGTAACCTGTTTGTAGGGTACGCAACGATTCACAACCCATTCATACAAAGAAAGGACAATGACAGAAAAAGAGAGAGAAAGTACTTTCCAACAGGGATTCCAACTCATGACCTTCCTATTCGAAATCAGGCACGCTGACCACTAGACAAGGTGAGCGAGACATAAACAATTAATGACTTAGAAAGATATTTCATAAATATTTCTCCCATTTTTCGATCCATTCGTTAATTGCATGAGTTTTATAGCCACGACCAATTGTTGATAATCTCATAAGAAATTGAAAGTTTTCTCGGAAATTAAGACATGAGTTGTGCATGCGCTGGTCTTACTCGTGAAGTGACCAAAAGTAAACCGCCTACCCTAAACATGCTCACATGTAACTGAAAAGAAAGCATTCTAGACCATGAATTGTGGTTTCCAACCGACAGCAGGACTTAAGCATTCTATTACTTTGCAGAACTGTAACCTTCAGTATTCAAGGGGTGTGTTGCCATCCACAAATTAAACACTCCTTTCAACAAAATAATCAAATTCAATGCTTTTTGCTGCATCAAAACTGGATGAAGGCAATTAGACATCTGTTTCACGGTGTGACTAGTCATGCTATTCCAATCAGGTGCATGTAATCAAATAACAGTTTCCTTTTAAATGAAATCAACAAGAATATTTTTTGATTTAGGAATATTCTTCGAGAAAAATTCACCTTACTGACTCTCTTTTAAGAGCCTGGGTAAAAAGAATACAAGATAAAAAAATTTCCTCGAAAGCATAATTGAAATTATCAAGTTTAGAAGTGCATATATTTAGCATATACCATGTTTTTTTTTTTTTTTTTTTTTTTGCTGAGGAACTTAACATATTGTTCCTGGTAAATGAAACACCCAAGTGAACAGTTTTCAACAATCGGAATCTTTCTAATATGTAACAATTTTAGATAATTATCGAATATTAACTCCAAGATGGCAATAAGAATTGTCTCCTGTAGTATTCTATTGTAAAAAGTATTACCAAGATACAGATGGATAGCATATTCTTTTGCCTGCTTAAAATTCGACCTAAACACCACAGAGCATTTGTGGGCTGAGCAAAAACGACATTGGAGATAAGGAACAGCGACCTAATTTTAAAACACTAATTCTTGCAGCAGAAATGTATATATATATAACAATAATTAGCATCCAAATGTTTTTGAAAGTGTACCTCCAAAGATAGTGGCGTAATTACATTATGTAAAGAATTATGCACCTATTAAAATCATCTATTCATTCCCTTATACCAATACATATTACTGTCTTGCCAATTGTAGTGAAAATTATGTTTAATTTGGTACAGTGGGTGATCCGTTAACGAACGTAATACCGCTACAAGACTATGCTTGCAATCCAAATTGTTCGTGTACCAATCATCAATTTACCATAGATTTTTGTGACATCGATTGATTCGTTCTGAGGACCCAAAAGATTAAATTAAAAAAAGGTTATATAATTTCTTATTAAGTTTATTTAAAAGTAATATATATAGTCTAGCATATTAATCAGTAATTTTCATTTTTTGTTTATGGGCCATTAAAGAACACGTCCAATGTTGAATGTTTTTCTCTCTTTTTTAAGACTTTCCGGAAGTGATTAATATTATAGCATTGTTGTTGTAAAGATCCCTAACCTTAATCACATGAGCTTGGTTTGAGTGCCGTTATAAAACCATTACTCTGACATCTTCCCACTAATTTAACGAATGAATGAGGTGGGGTGCAGAAAATTAAATGAGTTTTGATTTTGAATGAAATCAAAGCCGAAACTGATAGGCTACTTTAGCTGTAAGTATTCTATTGCGAAAAAATTTGCAGTATAGAACTTTGAAGTTTAATAAGCAAGCAGCAAGTATAATTCATATTCAAGAATTGTAGAACTCTTCATATAGATATTGCGAAAGTTTTAGATATGCTGGTCGCGGGTATCGCGCGCGTGCGCGATTCCCTATTGAAAGTTCTATAATAGATGGTATAATTATGATGTCAGGTGACTGTGCCGGCTAAGGTGGATGTTTAATTTAATCCTTTTGTTCCTCAAACCATACATGGACAAATTCCTTTTCATGGTAAGCACCATATTGTCCTGAAAAATTCCATCTCCAGCCTGAAACAAAGTTTGCGTCAGAGGAGAGATCTGGTCAGCTAAAATTTCTGTATATATCTAATAAGTGGTCCCTCCTTTTAGACTTACCACTGGTCCAACAGAAAACTACAACATGGCTGCCTATATCATGACACACCCACCTCCAGGATTCACTGCTCCATGCAAAGATATAATTATAATCACACGTTTGTGCATGTGTTCTCCAAGCGTGCACAACGTCCTGTTGCAGTGAAAAGTTCTAAAGCTGATTTGAGAGACAATTTTACTTTCCTCCACTTGTCAATCAACCAGGCTGTATCTACTATGGATGATATTTGGCATCTGTGACCAGTTGTTAGGAAATTGTTGCTCTGCAGCAAATTTTTCTTTGTTTAAAAAATGTGAATTTTAACTATAATCATTCACATCGCTGAAACCAGGGGCTGAATGAGCGCTGCGGTCTCCTTTGCTCCAGTTATTTGTTTCTTAGATATTTCAGTTCATTTAATATCAATAAGTCTAATCCCTGACTGAACACTTCTCTTTAACCTACAATTTTGCTTTGCGGAGTTTGTCTTACTACATTGTATATCTGATGACATGACTTTAGATACTGTACTTGTATAAACGCCTAAGAATTAGGACACGCTTGCTCTGAGGCCGCGGTGGTCTGGTTGGTTAAAGCGTTACTTTCATTATAGGAAGTTAATGAGTTCGAATCCCGGCTTATTTCGAAAGATCCATCGTGTTCGCTGATGGCGTCTTGAGCACGTTAAAACTGACCTCTTTGTCGCAATGTCCCTTAAGTGAAATGGTACCTCTGGGGGTGGCAGGCCAATGGTATTAGGGCTCTGTCCCTGATTCAAAATCACGAAGACTACATCCGGCTGGTTCTGTTTCACTGGTGAAGCCCAATTCAGAGCTAGGTACAAGGAAGCATGCTGGTGCAACAACACACTTGCTCCAGTTAGACTAAATCTTTGAAATTCTGAAAGATCAGATATTTTATGCTTTTGGAAGAGATCCAAGACTTACAAAACATTAGTAATTCGGCCACAAACCATCTTAATGTATACATTTTTCTATTTATAAGAAAATTGCTATTATTTTATTTTATTTCTTGCAAAGCACATTAAGTATCATCTTATTCACAGGTGTTTTTATTATTTTAATAATAAACTACATAATAAATAAATTTTGATGTTCAGGATAGGAGTACGCACACAAAAAACGTTTGATTAATCAAAATAATTTGCTGTTTCTGATTTTTCACGGGGAATTATTTAAGTTTAAAGGCCTAAAATTCTCTGAAAGTTTAATAAGATGCATTCTTAATTAAAGATTAATAATAAGCAATTTTAATTATCATATTACTTCAGTTTGAATTCTAATCAAAATATTCTGAAACAAATATTTTACATGCTTTAAATTGTAAGCCATGTAAAATGAATTCAGTTTTATGAAAAAGATCCATAAAACTTATAAGTTTTATGGTACTCTTACATAATGTGAAATGAGTAATGAAGAACATGCTAGTTAATTAAAACTCAAAAAGATTTTTCTCATACAGCAAGCCAATCAAGAATACAGTTAATTTATAATAACAATCTAAGTTAATTTATGAAAATAACTACACAAAAATAAATTTTAAATGGTTGCCCTTAAAACGGAGTTCTTTTCAGCGCAATGGCTAAATCATCTATAGCATATGTATTGATAGAATCGGATTAAAAAACATTTGCTTCAGTTTTCGATAATTGACTTTCTCTTATTCATTTTCAATAATTAATTAATGAATCTACATTTACGATTAGATTTACGTAATAGATACCTTTGAAGTGAATAACTAGCGTGCTCAAGTAAATACAGGATAATTAAAATCAATAGGCTTTCATTGCGACTTAAAATCAGACAAGCAACACACTTGCCATCCTCGCTCTGCCTGTCTGGCGAGTGAAAACCAACAGGCTATATATACAGGTAAAAATATCTTCTGATTGGTTGGTGACAATAAATATTTACATAAAATTATAATAAGCACAGGAATCATGTGCGGAA